>PPHD01012778.1:0-17794 GCA_002909625.1 Bambusicola thoracicus | reverse complement strand
TAGCAATCTTTTCCCCCATTCTTTGTCCTCTACTTACTTCCTAATGAAATCTTCACTTGTGTTAACCTAGGGGGTAAAATATTATGTTGATAGTTCGGATTCCTGTTGGTATTATGATGATTCCCATGTAGTGTGCTGTCATTCTCACCATAACTGTCCAAGGCCCGGAATTTTATTGTTTCTCAAAAGATCTTTTTACTTGCATCTGAAAATGAAAGGAAACTGAATATAATCCAGTTTACATTTGAACTAAGCTGCCTTTTCACTTGTGTACGTGAAACTCCTTAGGATACCAAGTTTAATTTTATCTGTTAATACAGTTTTGTTCCCACTTTATGACAATTATCATGTAAGGTATTATTTATTTATTTTTACTGCTACAGTTTAAAGTGAGAGCATTAAGTTAAATTAATTTAACTTTTGTTGGCTAATGGTAATAGTAGTACTTTAACAGCTGTTTGCTTTCCTGAATTGTCCTTGGTGCTGAAATTGCTTTTATATCTCAACAGCAAAATGTGTTTATAGGGCTACAGAATATGGAGATAAATTCAGCATGTCAAACAGATATTATTGGGGCTTTTTTTATACTGCGTTTCTGGGAGTAGATCTTGACTACGGTGCTTTAATTCTAAGCTGTGTGTGCCTTTGGACATCTTACAGAACTGTTCATGGAGCTTTTCTGTTTGATTTATGACCTTGCCTGCATGGACTTCTGATCAGATTTTATTCTCATTTAGTGCAAGAAGGGCTAATTATGAAAGTGACAAAGACTCTTTCATTGTGCTAAAGCTTTTTGAATGACAAAAAGGGGGCTTTAAATTAAAATGAACTTTAACAAGGCATTTTCACATTGAAGTGATGCACACTCTACCACTGATAGAGTAATTCATTTTCAACCCTTTCTGATTCTATAAACACATTGTCTCACAAGATCAGTAATTTTTTACCTCTCAGGCTAATGAAGAGTGGATTGTAGACCAATGAATTCTCTTCTTGCAGAGCTGTTTTGACATTCTTAATTTTTTCTTAAATATCAAAGAAAGGACAAAGAGCTGTGATTTTATTGCATTAATATTAATAATCATTTATCTGCCAGAAAACATTTAAATATCACTTGACATTTGCAGAGAAAGATTAATGTTTAATTTACTACAAACATAGAAATACTTTGAAATAATAAGAAACTGCTTTGGATTTGCAAAATGGAAAAAGAACTCCAAATTAAGACAGACATCCAAATATAGTAAAGTATTCTAACTATAGCAGAAGACAAAAACATGTTGCTGCCATTTAAATGTTAATATTTAAATATCGCTTATGATTGGAAAAAATTACATCAACTAGTTAAAGCTTTAACTAAACAATCTAGACCTTAAAAAATGAGTGCGAGCAGTTGTTTTCTTTGTACATCCTTGTTGGTATAGGTAAGAAAGCCTGCTTTAACTTTTATCATTAACATGTAAATCAACATAGTGTAGGTTCTTGTCCATAAATTGTATATAATGCACTGGAATAAAGCCGAGTTCTAAATGGTATGGGCATTTTATGGTTGCTGGCAAGACTGGAGTTCAACGAGGGCTTCCAAAGCAGGCTGCTGACAGGAGGAAAGTAATATCTCCAGGCAGAGGAGTCTGAAGAATGTACAAGGATCAAAATGCTGTATAATAAAGGGGAACACAGAAATCAGCTTGGTGTAAAAACACATCATACTAGGAAGTACAGCAGATGAGTAGGTAGATGATTAAGCTGTGCATGTCTAATCTGATGATAAAGTTAAAAATGTGCCTATTGCAGGAAAAATTATTTGTAAATTTTATCATGAAGATTATAATACAGTGATTTTATTTCAAGGTAATCAAATAATGGGGTTAGTGTATTGAATGAGAATGTTTCTAGCCCTCAAATTGTTTTTTTTTACTAGATTTGTAGTAGCACAGATCAAATTCTTCCTTAGTGGAAGTTTTATGTAGGACAGGCATTTGTAATGAAAATCTATCTCAGGCCAGTGTTCACTGAAACTTTTGTTTAAGGCACAGGAAAATGTTACCTATAACATTTTCAATTTCTTAATAAAAATCCCACTTGTGGTTCATCTCAAAAGCAAGATTCCTATGCAAGATGATGACTGGAGCCTTTCAATTTTTACTCTTTATTACTACCTTAAATAATAATAAAAAAATCAAACCTATTTACAGCTGTAGTGACTTTGGAGATGTCTTTGAGGAAATAATTTAACTATAGGTCTTGAGACTGATTGAGGTTTCTATCAAATAATTTTCCTCAAGTGGTAGTTAGTAACTACATTGTGAAAGGATTTACCTGGAGAAAACAGATTTGTATGTCAGGTGCTAAACTAGACCAATTGCAGAATTACAGCAATGCCATAATGAACAGAAATATCCTTGCTTGGATGAAAAAACTGTTTTGTCTTTTGTCTTAGACCACATAGAGTCTTTGCAAAATGATGACTATATTGAGAAATAAGCATTAGATAAATAGGACTGCTGTAATGTGCTTAAGAATAAAGATATGTAGCTTTTATGTTTTAACCATTTGTGATGTGTTGCTTGCCCATCTGTGATGTCTAGGCAGCAGGTAAATAAAAAGAATGTCATACTTGACGTGTAAGAGGTAGCAACAGCCTTTAATGCTGTATATCAAGCATCATGCCTGGACAAAATAAGTAGATAGACTTCTCCCTAATAGACACCAATAATGGCACATCCTGTTGTGGTACAATGTTCATATTCTCTGATCTGCCTTGGTGTTTTTTTCTACGGCTAAGGCTGCAGATCTTATAATTTATTTATTAGCTTATTAATTATTTATTTAGGATAACACCCATTATATGCTAAGTGACTTAAAAACAGAAATTTCCCCAAATGCTTTTCATTTTCAAGTTTTACTTTGAAAGATGAGGTACATACACAATAATGAGCTACTATTTCTGATAACATATATTTTAAAAAAGCTGAGTTACATCATATACAATTGTTTGAGTTCTCATTTCCTTTTAACGAAGGTTCACTGCTATGGGGAAATAACTGCCCATCTGTCATTGGAGGTCTTTGGGGAGTTGATAAACAGGGAGCAGAGAAATCAGTAGTCTACTGTTTTTCTGGGGATTTGGTGGTTTTGGTGTAGTGGATGTACAATGGCCATCTTAGGATATGGGCCACCGATTTTTATGCATTCATGATGCTCCCATCTACTCTTGTGCGCTTCTACTTTGTTGCTGCCAATTTCTATATTTAAATAATTTCTACTTCATTTGGAGTATTTATACTGTGGTCTTGGACTCCACTAATATTTTTTGCAGATCTTAAATATCTCACAGATGCTGGAGAGGGATTAAAGAGTGCTTTTTTCATTCTTTACTGTTTCTCTACACAGTGAACATGGATATTTTATTATTTACAGTTCCAGATTTTTAGCTCCTTTAACTGAAAACATCACTACTTACTGATGGTGACTATTTTGAAATTAGGTTCTTTGGCTGCAAGGGATTAAATATCAGTCTGATTTGATCACAACTATAAAATTCCTTAAGCAAGATTCATCATAATTTCTTTATATATACTGGTAAACCTGCTGTTTACTCAGTAACACTTGTAATGGACACCTCCACATATTACTGCTTTGCTCACAGTGGCTTTTTTGAGCAATCACAGAACTGTAGGGGTTGGAAAGGACCTCTTGAGATCATTCAGTCCAATAATAATGACTGTTAACTATTTAGAATTGCTTGTTGCTGTTTGTCATAGTTCTCTAAACTGACATCAACATTGAGATGGGTTTTGTTAATGAACACACAAAGGCAGAAAATTATTCAGTTCTCTTAGTTTAAGCTTTACTGAAAATTATGTGGTAGAAACAGGACGGATTGCTCCGAAAGTAATGCCTTCTATTTATTTCTATGGGAAGTATACCAAATACAAAGAGTACAATAACACTACTTGATAGAGCACATTTGAAGCTTTAAGGCAGTCTTTTCAACATATTTACCTTCTTTAGATATTTTCACTGGTGATGAACACGAGCCTGCATGCTGTGCTTGTAACAATCCACATGAGTGGGATTGTTAACTACTGTCACCACTGCTAAAGTGTATCATCCACTACCTCACTGTGCTTATATCCATTACTTGGTCTCCATAGATGTTTAGCAAGTGTTGATGAATATCTATGGGTTCCCTTTTTTCTACATGGAGGAATTCAATTTCACACCTTTGCTTCATATGTACTTCCATGTCAGATGTCATTTTGTCATACTGCTCCTCTGCTGCCATCTGTCACACAGCAAAAAAAAAATGTAATGCAATATTGCTGGGAAAGTTCAATTTCTACTGCTTTACCACCAACATGCACCTCTGATATTGTGAGCCAACCCAGTAAAATAGCAGGAATTACTTTTGGAGCAGCTCTTGTATAACTTATGTCTTTATAAATGATAGGTAGTACTTCTGTATTTTTTTGTATGCTCTTCTTGCCTATACATGTTTCTAATCCACCTTGTCTAACTTCATGTGGAACTCTCCTGCTCGTGTTTTCTCTCTAAATAGAGTTGTTTATTCTTCTGGATTATCTTTAAAGGAATGTTTCTGGTAATGTGAGTAAGTAGCCTTTGGGACAAATGCATGAGAAAATTCTGAAAACTTGTCTTGTGTGATCTTTAATAGCATCTCCATTGTAGGAGAACCTTCAAAGTACTGCCCCAAAAGTATGAATGACAAGTCCTTTCCTTGCAAAGTCTTTTACTTCCATTAGTTTTCTACACTATAGAAAATCATTTGGCCTCCTTAAAAATGGCCTTTTTCCTTTTTTTTTGCTTGATTCAGAGGCTGATTTCTCAACTTTATTTTAATCTAATGATTCAAATTAGATGCCGTGAGTGATCAGTTCTGCCTTTGACTCTAATTACAAGGTTTCCATAAGATTGTAGATGTGATTTAGTCTAAACCACCCTGTTTATTAATATTTCCAAAATTTAACTTAATACAAAAGATTCATAGGTTTATTCATTACACTTCATGGGATCACTCAAGCAGTCACTGTGATCCTTGATAGGACAGAATGTTCTTTAGCAGAGGACCAGTATGACAAATGGGCCTAGTGCACCTTACTTATATCACTTGTGAGGAAAAATATTGGAAAAAGTATAACTTCAAGTAAGATCCTGACAAAATATGGACAATCATATCATGCTTTCATTATTATGAATCCAGAGGGACACCATTAAAATCAATGTTTCACCAAGAAAAGTTGAATTGGAACAGGTAAAAGCATTTCTGTTTTTGATTCAACACTCTTCATGCTATTGCTGAATCATTTCATAGTGGAACAAATAAACAAATGGAGACCAGTAAGTTATATGTACTTAAGATCAACAAGATGCATTTTATGCTTTATTATTCATAGATAAGAAAGGTGTAAAAGCTAGAATTCTGATATGCTGTCAGTCACAGTTAGATTTTATCACATTGTCTAATTTCAATCAGAATGGTTTGGCTTCTCAAAGTTATGTATTAATATGTACGCTTTCCTTTCCAGTGATGGGAGCTGGCCTTTTACCAATTGAAGTTGATTCCTATAAAGTCCCGTTCCACAATTAGACTCACAAAATCTACTCATTTGCTGCCCTTTGGATGTCATTATAGATAGAAATTTTAAAATTTAATGAAGGCACAGCAATTTTAACTTAATTGAAGTGGGGGGATAGAGAAGAGACTACCAATAGAAGTATGAAGCATCCTGCCATATAGTTTTGAAATACTTTGCCTGTTTGATAATCCAGAATATTTTTTTCTAAGTCTGTGTGGATTTTGATAGAATGTTATGATCTTCAGTATTGTTTTGCAAGAAGTGTCAGGTTCTTAAAATGCTAAATTTTGTAGAGTATTGTGATTATTTTCAAAATATTGATTTAACTGCAGCAATGTAAATATTACTTTACAGCTTATAAATACAATTTCAATAATTTAAATATTTAAGTTTCCACTCTTTACACATGCTTATGTCTTATGGTATTGGTTTTTGTTCAAACCGTGTTCTTTGCAGTTTCACGAATCTTGATATATGCTTTGGGCAGGAGTCCAGATGATGCAAAAGCAATCAGAGGTTTTCAGATACAGTTATTTCATCATATTTCTTCCAATTTAAAAATCAAATGCTATTTAGATGTTGTTTGGTCCTAATAGTGCTGAACTACTTTTTAGAAAATCTTTCCACAGATAAAGAGCATAAAGCTAGTGGGAATTGACAACTGGAGGATTACTTTCTTCTGAAAAAAGCACAAGAAAGTTTTTACAGATCTTGGTCCCAATGGTTCTGCTTCCATTTAGGACATATCAGTAAAATTTCTTTGTATTCTCATCTCAGCGTGTTTTGTGATCTTTAAGTATGAATACTACTGGGAGTATTCCACTTTCTAGATTTCACCTTACTTTGTAAGATATGGAATTGCATGAAAATATAGATTAATACTGTATGGGGATCTTTGGACTTGATCTCAGGTTCAGCTGGTGAAAATGATATACATTCCAATCTGTTCCTTGGTTGTTTTTGTTTAAAGAATTTGTATAGATTGAAATGCAGCTGCAAGTGTATTAGTGATTTTTCTATTGCTTACTTGTCAAGATTTTTATTGTGTGGATGAAAAATAGTATTTCAAAACCCGGCAGCATATTGACAAAAACAGAAGAGCACTTTATGTAATTCTCTTTTTGAAAAACTGCCTCTTTTAGAGGCAGAGATTGCCTCAGCTCCTTCCATTCATATGTAACTTGATCAATAGATTTATTGATAGCTTTTAGCCAAGGTTAATTTTCCCCACCCCTCTGCAGTTCACCATGGTGCTTGCTATTTGGAATTAAGAAACTAGAATTAGGCTCCTATAAGCAAGGCACACAATATGCAAGTGCTCTAGGTGTAAAAGGAGGCATTTGACCTTTTGTTGCTAATCTGTGACAGGTGCAGGCTATTTTCTTCCAAATGGTGTTAATTTTCATGTGCAAATCCACCCCCTGAAACCTACATTCTATATATCCACCACAGGGGAATTGGTGGTCATCATGAGTACTGTAATGGACAGCTGAGAGGGATAATCACTGATATTTCAGCACATTCATGCTTGCAACTTAGTTGTTTTCAGTGCACTTCTGTTTTCACTGCTTATTAGGGAGGCTGAAGTTAGTTATTCATTGCTGGACAAAAAAGTGTCTGAGAAAGTTCATGTGCAGGGAACAGCACATTGTTACAAATTAGTTTCCTTTACCATTTCTGGCAAACTCATTACAAAGTAATCGCGCCCTGTGCTGAAGTGCACTTCCTCTGGGACCAATAACTGTAAATAAGCAGGGCTGCAAGCTGGCTGATAAGTTGTTGTTCTGAAGATAACGGTCCTTTTTAGCAGAGTGTTTGACCTTTTTCTTTATATTGCCTCAGGCTTGTCTAAGACCCTCAAGGTCTATTTTTCATCTTAAAATTCTCTGTAGGAAAGCACAATGTGTGGTTTAAGAAGATTTTAGGATTGCTTAACATATCTTTTTCTAGCATTTTTATGATAATTGTTAAAATGCATAGTCAGTTCAGCAAGTGTTTTCTTAAACAGGTTTTCTTTCCTTTTTTTTGTAAAGCATACTTACTATTGATGTAGGAAGCAATATATGTTAATATTTTATGAGGACTAAGTGTGTGTTGCATGATTAATAAATAGTAACATGTTTTTTTCCTGACTTTTATAGGAACTTGAAATGTGTCATTGACCCCTTTTACTACTTGCATTTTGAGAGCATCACACTAAACATTACTCTGTAAAGCAAATATAATTAAAAATTTCAGCTTGAATGATTAAAGAAAAGGATGTCTCCTCTTTTCTCAGCATGCGAGGAGTACTGAGCAGAACTGTGACTGAAAATTGAGCATGTCTTAAAATCAAACCTCAGGGAGACCTCAGGGCTAAGTGAAAGTCAGTTTATAGACATTTGGGAACCTAATTTGTTCACATCTTCTTTAGAGTTAAAAAAAAAAAGTGCCAGTATTTCTGTAAAGTAAAATAATAGGGGAAAAAACCCACAACTATTCTCAGAGTGACTAAGTCCACAATGGTTTATTGAAGTGCTGACTACTCCAACAAATTGCTTATTTTACTTTTAAGATAAAGTCAGTCATTTCACAACCGCAAGTGCACCCAAGCTGTAAAAAGAGAATTAAAATAAAAAAAATCTGAAAATGCTACAATTCAAATCTTGCTGCTTAATTTGTTGTTTTTCCTGTACAGACCATATTATTTTATTTCTAATGGTATTTAAGTTAAATGTAAAATTAAAATTTTACGTTCTACAGAGTTATTCCCAAAATGTGTAAATCACAAACATACAGTGATGGTCTCTTAAAATCTTCTGGTCTCTAATGCATCTCACTGTGTTATGTGTAGTATTGAAATATAATTCTCACTCACTAGAATGTATTTATTTCCCAACATCACTGAAATTGTTAACTTTTATTATGACTAGTGTTGGGAGACTTCCTTCTTTGATACAGAAAATAAATGAAATTCTATGGCATTGTCCATTTTCTACAAAGCATATACGAAAGTCAGGAAGTGTTTTGTTCTTGCAGTTCTAGGCTTCTTTGTACCAAAACTGCTGTCTTGTTTAATGACATTGCTATGTGGGTTGAAATTAGGCTGACAGATTGTGAGCAAAGTCTGTGGTACCATGAACAATAGCCTATTGAGCACAAGGAACTTGTTGAATTGGTTACCAGAGGCATTAGTGTTAGGTCCACCCTATTTAGCATCTGGAAGACAGAGAAGAAGTACTGTGCTAATGAAAAGTATAAATGATACTAAACTGCGTATGGCTGCAGGTGACTGCAGCAGCTGAGATGTATTGTGCAGGAACTTAGTAAGGGGCTGTTCTGAAGACAAAAGGCAATAAAGTGAGATACAACTCAAAAGGAAAATACTGTGTTAAAAAGCAGGTAAGTATTCTGTTTCTCCCCAATACGTGGTTTGGATAAAGTGATTTTGGGAGTCCCTAGGAAATCCTTCACTCAGTGGTTAAACTGTTGGAGCTGCTGCTGGGTTTCTATTGAGTATTTATTTCTCCCAGAGCAGACTGGCCTTCAGTGTGCCAACTTTTCACCACCAGTGATTTCACTGACCAGTTCTAGTTCGGGAACCCCCTGGGCTATGCAGAAAAGTAGTTCTGAGTGAGCAAACTGTCCTGGAACAGTTTAGGTCAGTTTGATATTGAAACAGAAGCTGAGATGTGTGATAGGTAAAAAATAAAGATCTCCTTTTGCTCTGTTTTTATTTATTTAGTCAATCTTTTAGTTTTCCATGTCTTGCAAGTTGAAGTTCTTAATGATCTTTGAACTTCAGTAAAAACATTTAGACTTGCATTTCATCTGGAACTTTTTCAATCAGATTTTGTGCCTGCTGTTCTGTGCTGCAGGTAATTTGCTCTGCAGGGTGAGTAGCTGGGATCATTGGAGATTTTTGCACCTTGTGGTTTACAAGCAGGACCTATTCCACAGCCTGTATTCATCCAGCTGGCTGCCTTCATGTTAGAGGATCTTTCAGTACCACGCAGACCACTTGAGTTGCCATGACTCTGGGTGCCCATACTTTAAGCTATGTCCTGGGAGGGCTTGTGACCTGTGACCCGAAGAGCAGCCTGTTCCTATTCTTGTTTCCCTATGACCCTATGTGAGTTAAATGGAATAAAACCTGTGCTGCTACACAGCTCAGACCACCTAGCTGTACTTTCACTGCCCTTTCTCAACAGGAGGGGAAGAAAATAAGATGAAAAATCTCATGGCTTGAGACAGAGGGAGGTCAGCTAGCAATTGCCATCAAAGGCAAAACAGAGTTGACTTGGAGAAAACTTTTCAATTTATTGCCTATTAAAATAGGGTTGGATAGTGAGTGAGAGAGACAAATTAAGCACCACCTTTCCCCACCCCTCCCTGTTTCCCAGGATCCTTTATTCCTGCCCCCTACAGTGAGTGGCACAGGGGCATGGAGAATGGCAGGTGCTCGGTTTCTAACAGCCCCTCTCTGCTTTGTTTTTTATCCTCACATGTTCTAATCTGGTGTGCATCCTGCCAGGCTGCAGGGCCTTCAGGAAACAGCCCCCTGCTGCAGTGCGCTCCCTGCACAGGCTGCAGGGTGCCTGGGCCTCGTCACCTGGAGCACCTATCACTGCCTCCTGCCTTGGCTGTGGTGCTTGCAGGGCTGCTCCTCAGCTGTCCCCTCAGCCTGTGTGCCATGTTTTGCCCTTCCTTGAGCACTCCTTCACCCCTAGCATTGCTGAGAGGCCTGGCTGTATGCTGAGGAGGGGCCGCTGGAGCAGGCCCGGTGTCTCCTCACCACAGTCCCTGCAGAGCAGGTGATGTTACCTGTGTTTGTGAAAGGTATTCTTGCTGCATCATGTAGCTTTTTTTTCCTTCCCCAAATATTTCTAATTCCAAATGTATCCTTCAGGCAAGTGATTAGGAACAGATTGTTAGCATGAAGAGGTTTTCTGAAGTGAGAATCAGTGAGAAGAATATTCCTCTGAAAAGGAGGCTGTGGGCAGGAAAGTAGAGGGTAACATTAAAAATAGGGAAAGTTGAAAGTGCTCACTGTTCAACTGGTAAAGCCAGTAACAAGTTAACGAAGAAATTCTGCAAATGTATTGGTGAACAGATTTGAATGTTATTTACTGCTTCTTCACCCCCAAAGCAGCTGATGATCCAAATTTTCCTATTTCTGCTCATGTTTAGTAGTGTGCTACCAATGATCAGCCATACTGACTGAGATGAGACTTGCTGAGGAGGAAGCTGTTTAGCTTCAATGATGTTATAAGTAACTATTTGAAGAGCATATATCCATTATGGGAATACATATTTAAATCCACAAATATATATCTGAAACCACAAAAACAGTTTGGGTCATCGTACAGTGCTAGTTTGTTTTACAGGCATAAATTGTAATAAAGAGTAAAGTTCAAATTATAAGGTGTGATAGGATGGTATTTGTTTTGGATGAGGAAAATGTGAAGTCTTGTTTTTGTTGTATACATACAAAGTGGGCAATCTAAAACCTGCTATTAGGCATCTTAGCACACTTCAAAGGAAAAATGCCAATTTAGCAATTTAGAAGTGCTTTGCAAGTTTTCCCAGTACTGAACTTCACTTCTATAGGCAGTGTGTTTGCTTGCTGAATAATGCCATAGAGATCGTTTTGGCTTTGACTATGTTTAAAATTTTTATTCCATGAAATTCACCAGGAAGAAAATGAAGGCTTGTAGCCTCATTTGTTTTGTGGAAGTGATACTGTCCCCAAATGGTAAAGGAGAAGTATTAAGATGACTTTTGAATCATGGAAAATGTTAAGTTCTTGCCATCTGTGGGATGAGTGGGAAGGTGAACACCAGCTAGAAGTGCCAGGTGAAAATCCGGGGCTTTCAGAGGTGCTTTAACATGAGCAGCAAATGGAGGGAAAGAAATCCACACGCAAGGGGACTGAAAGAGATTTAGAGTTTTTTTTCCCACAAAATGGGGAAAAAAAGTTGATATAAACATTCTATTATCATTCTTGTTAACTGAAAAAGTTAGAGAAGAGGTTAATTTGAATAATAAAAGCCCTTGCAGTTGTCTTTTATGTGTATTCAGGTATATTTTGTCTACTGGTATGTGTGAGAGCTGCACTGAAAGTAATGCCTCCTAATTTATTGTGTTGGCCCATGACATCAGAAGTAAATGTTGGTGGTATGGCAGAAGAGGTTGAACCATCACACCAGTATTCCACTATATTTTGTTGTTATGTGGCAAATGGCAGCAGAGGGGTAGGCTGACAAAATGGCATCTGACATGGAAGTGCATACGAGGCAAGGGGCCTCACTGAGTTCCTCTGTGAGGAAGAAATGGACCCAGTAAAATTTTTTGATACTTGCTGAATATTTGTGGAAAGCCATAGATGTGAGCACAGTGAGGTGGTGGGCAGTACATTTCAGCAGTGGTTACAGCAACATGAAATACAAGCCACTTTGTGGATGGCCGCACAAATTTTCATGAACATAGCCTGCAGGCTCTCGTTCATTGTTGTTGCAGACTAGATAGTAAAATACTGTTTTCTAGTTGAGAATTTGCTCTATCAAATAGTTATTGTGCTCTTTGTGGCTATTGAAATTTCTCTGGAAATAAATTCCTTTGAGTGACCTATGTGTTTTACTTTGTGACCATAATTCAGTCATTTAAAAATAATTCTGTGCTATCATAAAGCCCGTTATACATATACATTATACATATACCTTATACATATATTATACCTTTTAAACAGCAAAGTTAAATTTGTAAAACTTTTCTGTTTGTAGTTCTTGTTCTGGAACTTATCCATTTATTAAAATGTATTTTTTTCACATGTTTTTTGTAGGTAACCTTGGAAGAGTGGACCACGTCACAGAATTTGAATATGACCTTTTCATCAGACCAGATACCTGTAACCCACGCTTTCGAGTCTGGTTCAACTTCACTGTTGAAAATGTAAAAGAATCACAGGTAAGTACATATTAATTTAAGTAGTATGACAGCTTTAAACATTGCTTACACAAAAATGTATTTTCCTTCTAAAAGAAAAAAAGATGCTGTCCAGGGCTTGTAACAATTTCTTGTAAAACACGTTTCTGTCCTTTGAATTTTGATAAGTAAAAGCAATTATCATCTTGCCTGGGTATCATCAGGTTTTTTCTGCTGTCTAAAACAGGTAATCATTACTAAGACAGCATAAGAGTTACTACCTAATATTATTTGTATTGATAATGGCTGATATATAATAATGTAGATATGTTTATCTGATCTATATATGAAAACCAAGTCCACCATTGGTGTTCAAGTCTTATCACTCAAGCCTTCATTTAAAACATCTAGAACAATGAGTTATCATTCCAAATAGATATTACCATTTTGTTTTGTAACAGAAAAGAGGTAGCCTGTTTATGTGAGCCCTGTGAAAAACATTTATCTTTAAATGTGAAAGAACTTGATAGGAAACTGCTTCATCTACTTTTAAATAACATTTATTTTCATTTAAAAAAATGAAATAAGTACAACAAAAACATGATAAACAAATGGAGCAAGTAAGTATTTTTGTTAGTTTAAAATGAGTGAAAATAAACAGTCTTTATTTTCACATTGACAAGTCAACAAATATTTAATTCCACTTTCCACATGTTCCTTGCATTTTATTCTGGTATTTTATTGTTTATCACAATCAGACTGTGATTTTTTCACCTACTGGGGGAAAAAAACCCCACGTTTTGTGAGAGAGAAAAGCTGGAGAAGCTTGATACTTGTACTTCTATGAGACTAATACCTTTATATCCACTGCTGTACCATTACTGCTACTACTAGAAATCATGAAATTGTTTATCTGTCTTCCTGGAGCCTGATAGTTTATCAGACAGACCCTTTCCCCCTGCTGTGCCTTAGTCAACTATGATCAAATTATATAGTCATGAGATGAATGAGAATCTGTCTCAAGGAGGCAAAGAGATCTGGCAGAAAGATACAATATATATCTAGTGCTTACAGGATATTTGTTTTCATGGTTGTCTACATGAAAGAGGACATTTTCACTATTAAGTTTGACTTGTGAGGTCTGTTTTTATAATGTGTCTTCCTGTAATCTTTTTTTCATCTCTCCAATTTCCGTTAAAATGAGACCTGCATGAATGTAATCTAGTCTGGAACCTTATTTAGGTCTTTGTGCTAGCAGACACGGGCAGTATTAGTCATTGCATCTCAGCTATATTAAATGAATTCTAGAAATTGCTATTTCAAATGTTCTGTTTAACCTGGTTTGTGCATTTTGATTATTGTTATTGCTGTAAAATAGCAAAAACCATACCATGTTGTTTTGCTTAGAACTGTTGCACTAATGTGCAAGTAACTTCTATCTCTTTACTCGCAGGAGTACATGTCTTAATAACTCTATGTAAGTAACTGTCTGTATAAATTATACTTACTGTTGCTGTAATATATAGGTAATGTAATAGGTAGGCAGATCTTTGTGTTAACACATCCCAGGTCTGGTTTCAGCCATTTAGGTGAGGTTACTAAATTTACTAGTTTTACGTTTTATGTATATTAAATTTCCTTCTTAATGTTCCTTTTCCGTGCTTCAAAGTCTTAACTAGTTTACTTAGCAAGTGAAAATTCTCAAATTATTTATTTCAAATCTAAGAATCTCTTCAGCCTTGCTTAATATTTCACACTAAAGCTTTTATAATGAAATTAATTTCAAATTTATCATGAGAAAACAAGTAACCACCTTTCACTATCTGGCTTAGCAATCGTCCATTTCATTTTTCTTCTGTTGCATCAGACACTGTCATCCAACAGTGGCAAACTGATAAAAAGTGAATGAAAAAGGCAAGGTGGAATGGCAAGAATCGTACAAACACTATGTATTTTTCATTTATTTTTCAGTTCAACTACTAGAAAGTAGTAATTTTTACAGTTTTTAGTGCACTGTGGTGTATTATGAATCTAGAGAGAAATATGAGGAAAAACCTTTGAGATATTCTTGTCAATCTCACCGTCCATGTATTGTTCCGTTTTTTTTTTGTTGTATGGTTTTGTCTTAAAACATGGAGCTTTCACTGTTTGTATTTGGAGACCTTTCCATAGATTCCTCTCACTAATGCCACTGCTTGATATTTCGCCTAAAACTTTTCTGTATTTGATCACTTTATTCTTAGTTGTAATTCTGCTCAATAATAACTTCTCCTGGTACAAAAAATCCTTGACTAGCATGTACATTTGTTATCACATTCTTTAGCATTTGTCTCTTATCCTCGTTATCCTGTTTGGTTCTTCCTGTCCTGTATCTGACAGATAACTTTAGCTTAAAGTATTTTCATGCTTTGGGATCTTTGGACTTTCATAAGTGAATCTTTCCAACCCTTTGATAATTAGCCTGGTTTCCTAGGGAAACAAGGCTCATATGATCACACAGTCTATGTTACACTTTCTACCCCAGAAGATTTTTTGTGTGGTTAATGATCTTTCTCCACTCCCTTCTCTCTCAATAGCTTTTTAACTCTTAGCCAATTTCAACCCCACTGGACAGGAATTCCTGTAAGTTTCAGGAAAGTAAACAGCCAGATGAGCAAAAGACCCCATTAGTGTTCCCACTAGCAGAAAGGCTGTAGCATGAGATCATTTCTTATTCAACATCAGAGAAGCCACAGAGGAGATGCACGGGAAAAAGTACTCATTGGAATTTGCATATTTAAGATAGCAGAGAATCCAACCATGAAATCCAAATCCATAGCACTTAATGGTTTTACTTCTTGCAGAACTTCCTGCTTTTATTATTATTATTCCTCTTCCAATTCCTATATTTTCTTCATAATATGGAACTGACATTTAACAGCCAATTCTGAGTTCACTAGCATGCCAGTTTACAAAGAAGAAATTCTAGTCCCCTTTGCTCTGTTGCTCTCTTAGTATAGACAGCTGAAAACTGCAGCAACCTTTTGTTACTTTATCACTATGGAAACCCGTGCCTAATTTGTTGTTCACTATCATACATAAGTCTTTTTCAGAGTGATTGCTTCCTTTCTTATGTTATATATGAGTTAGTTCCCTGTTGTACTTCAGTAACAGAGGTAGGTAATAGAGCTGTGTTATGTAGCACAGCAGTGAGAGCCAGAATCTTTTCAGAATTACTTTTAGAAATTTATGATAAATTTGTTTTATTTGATGCTTTCCCCTATATTACATTAGGACCAGTATTATTTTTCTTTCATTGGGAAACTGGTAATTAAACTTCTTTATAACTTGGACTTTCAACATCAGACATGTCATGTTTTTAGTTAAATCTTATGGGTTTTTTAGCAAGGAAAAATAAAGAAAAAAGTAGCTACTGGTTTACATTTATGGGAAGAAGGAAGCATTATATAATATGCCTGTGAGGTGTAAAATTTGGCCTTCTGGTCTCCCCATATGGTTTCTGACTTGCAAGTCAGTTGGTCTGATAAGATCTGAAGTGTGGATTCCTTTAGTAATTTGTTCAGTGAATTCAAGTAACACTGATATGGGAACAAACAACAAAAAAACCCCACAACTGACGTATTCTATATAAGGACTGTAATCATGCTATGGTTACACTTACAACAACCATGAAAAGGAGAACAAAAAAAATTAGGATTTTCTGTAGAACACCCATTCTGATGGGCAAAGCCGCCAATTTCTCTAATTATACATGTATCACAGATCTACTGTCTATTTCTGGACAATGTTCTTTGTTGGGTAGGGTTTTTTTTTCCCATTAATTTTAACCATGGCCTCTACAACACTGTCTATGATTTTGCTAACCTCCTTTGTGAAACTGAAAACTGGATGAACAAATGTCACATCTAGTTTGCATTTCAAGTATTTGAAACAGACAGTGCTTCAGATGCACGATTGCTTCTAAGCTAGAATGTCATTAAAGGTGTTAGAAGCAACAGTGATTAATTTGAGAACTAAGGAGAATAAAAATGTGTGTACATGTGATAAATTATTAAAAAACTTGCAAGTATTCCTCAGTTAGAGGATTTTTACAGGTGAATATAGTAATTATGTCGTTTTGGGGCTATACCTAGAAATTCTAGTTAAGGTGTGGACAATCAATGTTCCAGATACGGTAGCCACACTAGTGAAAGATGATCTCTGTACTGGCAAATTTACTTCTGCTGAATTTGAGAAGAAATAACATTTGAATGCAGCAAAGTGATGAAAAGATTAAAAATATCTTTGAGGTTATTAATTACTCTATAGAACAGCAGCCGTATTATACCAATGCACATTTAGGTTATACAATATAGTTTGTATGTGTATGTACTCTGAACAACTCTGCTGTCTGATGAATCATGTTCAGAAGTGATATTTTCACTGAGATTAAAAAAAGAATTTCCAACATAAGGGGTTTCCTAATAGTGCCAAATTTTGTTCAGTAAGTGTTGATAAATACATTAGGAGTTCTCCATCATAAAGACACTGACAAAAAAATACTGAGAAGGATAGAGGAAAAGATTGGATTTGATCACTATCTATAGTTAGGAAGAAAACCGAGGTTAAAATCAAATAATCAAATGTTATTTACTTAGAAGGTATTCTCCCTGTTCAGCTTCAGTTGCAGCTGGATTGAGAATAGAATACTGACCGATGTTTTCTTGTTTTTCTTATGTGTTACTATGGAGCAGGGCATAAAATTACTTTAGAAGTTAAACAGGATGCCAAGTTAAGACAGCTAATGTATTTGGACATTATACATTCACAGAGATCTTAGTAATAGTTTATTCTCCAACCCCAAAATAATTTGTTGGTTTTTTTTTTTTTTTTAAAGATAACAGTAACCAAACGAAAAGCCTGCAGCCTGTACAATCTTTATTTTCCATTGGGTTTTCAGTATATTCATTACTGGCACTGGACTTTTTTTAGTTTTCTCAGGTCTCTATTACTGTCCTAAAACAACTTGGAGATCATTATTAGAGATGCTTCTTACATATATATCTGCATGCCTTTAAAACATGAGACAGGCTATTCTGAGTGCATTTTGACATCTTTTATGTAACTGCAGTTAGTACAGGGTAAGTAAACTATATTTTCATAAAACATATGCCATTCAGCCTGAGGGGGGAAAAAAAGGAATGGCATAACCAGATTCATGATGCAAATTTTGTAAGATCTTAAAGGACTGTAGCATGTTATAATATGGATTCACTACATTTGTTATGAGAAGAGCTTGAATTGTCTGAAAT
>PPHD01012777.1:0-17794 GCA_002909625.1 Bambusicola thoracicus | reverse complement strand
GGAGGCATTCAAGGCCAGGCTGGATGTGGCTCTGGGCAGCCTGGTCTAGTGGTTGGTGACCCTGCACATAGCAGGGGGGTTGAAACTACATGATCATTGTGGTTCTTTTCAAGCCAGGCCATTCTATGATTCTGTGATTCTGTGATGATTCATTACTATTCCGTGTTAGCACTCACACAAAGGCCTCAGGAAGCTAAAAAGTGAAAGCTTCTCCTTCATCGAATTTAGAGTTTGCATTCATCCATGGTTTGGATACAAAGGCTGTGTTAGCCCCATTGTATTTACTAGGCAATAGTTTGTGACAGTGGATTTCAAAGTTATTTTTTCTGAGTTTTTTTTCAAGTTTTATGTTAACATTTTGGTGTTACATTAGCACTCCAAGGTTTGCATATCAAAAGCAAAATAGGATACTGATCTCAATGAAAGTTGTTGAAAATAGCTTTTCTCCCCCCCCCTGAGTTGGATTTCAATTTATGCATTTTTCATGCTGGTTATTTTTACTGTAATGAATGTATCTAAAACTGTTCGGTTTGGAAAACTAGTCTGTAGGTTGTGCTTCAGTTCCACCATCATTCCGAAGTTACTTTCTCACCCGCACGAGTGCTATTTCCAGCAGAGCCCATAGAGGGTGCCTTGAACGCATATGTATTCCGTGCTTCCCAGTAGATAGCTCTGTGAGAAGGAGTTCGTGGGACTCAGCTTGAAAAACAGCTCCTTCCCGTGCACATCAGGCATGAGGTGGACGTGAGTCATGAGGGACTCGTTCTCATGGAGCCAGAATATCAGATAAGGCGAACTGGCACGGGTCTGCCGGAATATGGAGAGCAGCGCAACGCATCGCTGCGGGTCTGGCACGGGACCATTGTGGATGTCAGTGGGAGAGGCCTGGCTCTGGCTTTGCAGAGGATGAAGGAGCCAGCTTGCCTGGCTGACAAAGAAACCCTTTGATGATGACCTAGGAGATGGTGCCCTGCAGCGCAGCTAGCAGCGGGGAAAAAATGTACCTGAAAAATGATGGTGTCTGCCAAGAGGCAGAGCAAGATCCAGCTTGAGGAGGTCATGCAGAACACCTTTTTTTGTTCTCCGGGGTTTCAGAATGAAGATGTAAAACTAGGCATTCTTAGCACCACAGAAACAACTCTGCCATTCATTCCTTACACATTCATTCCTTAATTTTTTAATATTTTTTATTGTGTTTTGATGCTTTTTCAAGCTCTCTACTGCTATAAACAGACTTGCTAATGAGATATACGTACAACTGATGCCGTTTAAATCCTTCTCATTTAAGAGTCTGAATTCAGGACTCTGTATTATCCTTACAAAGGAACAGTGTTAACAAACATAGTTCAGTGGTTCCTAAGAAAACAGTTAGGAAAAGCATAGTATTTTTCCTTGCAAAAAATCCTCCAAGCTGGATCATTAGCCAGTTCTGTTATTTTGCACTTACTTTAAAGTACAGCATTTGGGAGAGGAGTGTTTGGCCCTATCAGCACTTTTGGCATGTAATTTCAAATGTGTAGGACATGTCAAAAGCCCTTTGCAAAGCCTCCCTGAAGCCCTGAAACCATAATTTTCTTACTAGATCCCATGAAATACAGCATGTGTTCTGTTACTGTCTGTCACTGTTCTTTAAGTGAGCAGTTGTGCTGTAAATGAGATCAGCAAGGAATTCCGTACGCTGAGTTCACCACTGCATCTGCTGCCATGTGTAACCATGCCCCTTTCACCACCTTCTTCAGAGGCGATTTCCTTCCTACTCACCCCCCTGTCTGTTGACATCAGTGAGCTTGTGGTAACTCAGGCCAGCTTCAAGTCTGTCTGCACACTAATAAGGGAGTGGTGGTTTGGCTTTCTGTTGTTCAGGTTTTTTTCTTTTTTAAGTGAGATCACTGAGCTGATTCAGTTACTCTTCAACCATGTGAAAGCCAGTGCCAATAGGAAAGAGGGGATGGCAAACCTCCTTCAGCAAGATGCCACTTCAGATTGGCTTAAGCCAACTACAGCACTGCACCGCTTCTGTATAAAACTGTTAAGCCACAGCTTAGAGTTTTGCAGCCTGAGTGAAGGGATGGATTTTTTATTTTTATCTTTTGGAAAGTTACAAATCAGTGTACCTTTGTGCCAGCTTTATAGCTGTTTCATAGTTGAAATCTGCTATCCCTTCACAGACAATGGGAGAAAAACCTTTTATCTCTAATGGGGGAAAAGGTGCCCCACAGCCTATTGAAGCTTTAGCTTGGTTTACTGTGGATATACCAAGGAAAGCTTTAGGACATCCTCATAAAATGAAAAGGCTAAAGCCCTGTTCTCTGATAGTGCTGCAAGGCAGTGAAACCAAGTAGGAAGAGGGTTTTCTTCTTGATGCCTGTGCTAACGCACAGAAGAGAAGGACATGGATAGGGCTGGTTACCTTGCCACAAAGAGATCCACGAGGCTGGTGTCACATGATTTGTTCTCAATAAACCCAGTACTGACTGCTCTTTTGTCATCCTGGCTATCTACTGGCATAATTTATCTGTTTATTTTTAAGTGGAGAACAGACAGCTCTGGAATTCCCTTGCCATCTTCTTCTTCCTCTTAAAGGAAGTGCCCTTCTGGTGCCCTTTTCCAGCCTCCCTACACTTCACCAACCAAAACCTCTGAGGCTGAGCAGCCACTCTCGAGGCAACATAAATGTGACTTTTATTTAGGCCTAATCTTTATGAAAGCACTCGAGCAAGATAAATTCTCTTAGAACAACTCTTTTCACGTTCGCTCACGAGCTCTCCTTTGCTGCTGCTGCGTGTTGAATTAGTTCTGCAGTCACTGTACAGGTGGAAGGTGTACAATCAATTTATTGCTTAAAATCAACTGCAAGCTAATTGCAAGTTGGCTTTTATCCAGTTTATTTTATTTTACAGTTTTTGCCATCTCACCAGTGAGAGAGGTGTTTGAATTGTAATGTATCGTTAGTGGAATGCAATATCTGTTGTGCCAATAGGAACTAAGTCACACACACCCCCAGAAGGAAGTGTCCGAGGTCCCCGCTCTGCAGATTGCTTCAGTTTAAGCAGAGCTCCCTGGAAGTACAGACATCTCCCCACACGGATCCAGCTGTAGCTGAACCCAGATCAAAAGAAAGAGGAAGTGAGGATGGTAGGCAGGAGGAGGTGGCCAGACGGAGGAACTAAGGACTTGTCTCTACACACGGTTATTTCTCCATTGTCATTTATGTATATATAAATGTTCTCATTTAGAGTAAGCAAGTGTTCAGTTTAATCCAGACTAAATTAAACAGGAAGTAGCTCATGTGGAATAAAGACCTGTGAACAGACTAGATGTCTCTTGTCTTGAAAGTAATTAAATGTTTCTACAAATTCTTTCTAAATGGAGCTTTGCAAAGACAACAGAGTGACTACTGCTATTATCCCCGCTTTAAAACGTATTGTCCTCCATCTGTTGCCTAACTTGCCAGATTAAACGATCACACAATGACTGCCTAGAACAATAAACTTGAGTCTGATATTCACCATAACAAACAATCACAAGCTTTATTAACCTTTAGACGTGCGTTTGGTATGAAGGTCACAATGCAGATAGGAATAGCCTCTTTACGATTATGCTGCTTACCAAAGGTTGCGGACTCCTTCCTCACAGCTGCAGTATCTCAGCAACAGATTAAGAGTCATTATGCCTTGATCCAAGTCCTGGAGTACTTGGGCTGCATCTAAAGGAGAGTGGCCAGCAGGGTGAGGGAGGTGATGCTGCCCCTCTGCTCTGTGCTGGTGAGACCTCACCTGGAGTACTGCGTCCAGATGGGGAGTCCTCAGTACAGGAGAGACATGGACATGCTGGAGCATGCCCAGAGGAGGGCCACAAAAATGATCCAAGGGATGGAGCACCTCTCCTATGAGGACAGGCTAAGAGAGCTGGGGCTGTTCACCATGGAGAAGAGAAGGCTCTGGGGAGACCCAAGAGCAGCCTTTCAGTATCTAAAGGGGAGCTGTATGAAAGAATAGCACAGACTCTACAGCAGGCTCTGTTGTGACAGGACAAAGGGAGATGGTTTCAAACTGAAAGAGGGGGGATAAGAACAAGTTTTTTACAGTGAGGGTGTTGAGGCACTGGCACAGGTTGCCCAGAGAAGTGGTGGATGCCCTGATCCTGGAGGCACTCAAGGCGAGGCTCTGAGCAATGTGATGTAACTGTAGGTGTCCCTGTTCATTGCAGGAGAGTTGGACCAGATGGCCTTTAAGGATCCCTTCCAACTCACATGAGTCTGTGATTCTACCCGCAACTGGGCGCACAAAAGGATTCAGGCATTGAAATCTGCAGCTGAACTAATCACAGTCCGTCAACCCAGGGGCAGGTAAAAGCTGTAGACACATCAATGCTTGGCAATACAGGTTCCTAGAGACAAAAAAAAAAAACCCATAGGCTCCAAGCACACCCAGGCAGACCCCAGGCTCTGCAGCACGGAGCAGGTGGGACTGTGTCTCTTTCAGCCTGAAGGATGAGAGGATGAAGAGTTTCTCTTTGGCTGCAGCCCAGGTGAGGCTCTCAGAATAGGCCCTGCTTACGGGAAAAGCAAAGAATAGAGTCATTGACGTTTCCCTTCCCGGGGCAGCGGGCACGGCCACAAGCTGCCGGAGTTCAAGGAGCATTCGGACGTTGCTCACAGTCATAGGGTTTGACTTTAGGTGGTCCTGTGCGGAGCCCAGAGTTGGACTCGACGACCCTTGTAGGTCACTTCCAGTTCGGATATTCTGCGATTCCATGACCTCTGGCAGCTCCCGGCCGCTGAGGTAGTTCGCCTTCTCGCCCACCGCTTCCGCGCTCGTCCCAGAGGAGCGTAACGACGGACGGCGCTGCCCACAGCCCGACGGCGACAACTCCCCCACAGCGCCGCCCTGTGCCAGCGCCATGGCGGCGGGGCCGGGACGCCGTCACTTCCTGGGCCGGGCCCGGCCCCCCAGGGCGCACCTGACTCACCTGGGCCGGCGGGAGGCGGCGGCGGCGCGGCTGAGCGCGGAGCCGGGCGGCGGCCGAGGGGTAGCATGGCGCGGGAGAGCGGCTCCCCGTGGGCCATGGGGCTGCTGAAGACCTTCGAGGAGAGCGAGTTCGGCAGCTGGGAGAAGATCGGCTCGGGGGGCTTCGGGCAGGTGTACAAGGTGCGCCACCTCCACTGGAAGACCTGGCTCGCCATCAAGTGCTCGCCCAGCCTGCACGTGGACGAGAAGTAAGGCGGCTCGGCTCGGCTCGGCTCGGCTCCGCTCGGCTGGGGAGGGGGCGAGGCGGCAGCGCCTCGGTAGGCGGCGTGGGGACGGGGCGAGACGGCTGTACGCACTGGGCACGGAGAGCACAGGGATCCTTCTTGTTCTCATTTATTTATTTATTTTCGCGAAGCCTACACTGGGCGTGCTAATGGAGGTAATAGAGCTTAACATCAGCTCAAACGCTTGTGAAGCTGCGCTGTCGTTTTGCCCCGCCGGTGTCACCTTATTTTGGACGGACAGAGCAGACGATGTAGCCCACAGTGTCCGGGCGCTGGGAGACCGGGCTATAAGCGCTCCTCCGAGCTCTGTCACACGGCGGGGCCACCGCCGCCACCTTCAAAACAAGTTAGAATGGGTTTTGCGCTTTTTATTTACAGATCGTTTTAGAAATGTATGCAGTTTGGGTTTTTTTTTTTTTTACAGAGCGAGGTGAACCGTGCTGCCACCTACTGTAACGCGAGCGATTAGTTTTGAGAGATGCCACCAAATGTCGGTGATAGTCATAAAGTCGTTGGGAGGGACCCTTAAAGGCCATCTGGTCCAACTCCCCTGCAGTGAACAGGGACACCTACAGCTCCATCAGGTTGCTCAGAGCCCTGTCCAGCCTGACCTTGAGTGTCTCCAGGGATGGGGCATCCGCTGCCTCTCTGGGCAACCTGTGCCGGTGCCTTATCATAAAAAACTTCTTCCTCATACCCAGTCTACATCTGCCCCTTCAGTTTGAAACCATTTCCCCTTGTGCTGTCACAACAAGACCCTGCTAAAGAGTCTGTCCCCCTCTGTAGGCACAGCTCTCCTTGGAGCCTTCTCCATGGTGAACAGCCCCAGCTCTCTCAGCCTGTCCTCATAGGAGAGGTGTTCCATCCCTTGGATCATTTTTGTGGCCCTCCTCTGAACATTCTCCAGCAGGTCCACATCCCTCTTAGCGGTGCTCAGCGTGCAATGGAGAGCTGCCTCTCTTCCAGTGGTTACAAGGGAGTATGAGGGAAAGTATGAAGGAAATCGTGTGAACTTGAGGTGCAGCGAACTGAAACAGTTCAGGACTTTTGGAACACCTGAGAGCAGGGGGCTCCTGCAGCCCATGGTTCATTTTGGCAATCCAGGGAAAACGGGAGTGTATTTGTTTCGCTGCAGAATTTGTTTTAGGTGCTTAAGGAGAGCATGAATTAGAAGTTTGGGAGGGGAGGGGGGTCTTTAGCCTTTGAAAAGGCTGTTTCTGCAAGTTGTATATTCAAATAGGAGGGGGGCACAGACACAATAAAGCGCTCCCCGTGTAGTTCACGGGTTTTGGAGCTAGTTGAAACAAGCCCGTATAATTGAACTGTTAATCCAGGAGATTAACTTGAGGAACCACGTCTTGGAAGTGTCTGAAGCAGCAGAGTTAGAGCTACCAGAGGTATCGGAAACATTAACTGAATTGCACAGGGGCTTTTTCTTTATTTACTTGGGACCACATTAAAACACCGTTTGTACTGGTTTGGTGTTGGTTGTGCTCTGTAGTGTCTCCTGCAGTGTTTGTGCAGACGGTGAGAGATTTGGAGTAATTCCCCTGGCAATTATCTCACCATAGAGTGAAGTGGCCTCAAGCAGAAGAAAATTGAGTGTACAGCCAGAAATATTTTTACTTTTAAATCCAAGCCCTCTCCGGCTGTCTAGCCAAATCCCATTTATTAGGCTTTACTCACTCCCGCTTTCCCTCCCCTGACCTGGAATTCTCACATGCAGCTTCAGGTGCTCTCAGGATGGGTAGGGTCAGCCTAAGGCTAAAGAACAGAGCGGAGAGGGCTGTCCCCAGGACCCGCAGGCAGGAAACCAAGTCTTTTCCATACCTCCATTGGCCAGAGCAGAGGTCTGGTGTGGAGAAAAGGTGACAAGCTCTGATGGAACAGCCTGGAAATCACTGTGGGTTTCTTAGAGCTGGATGTGACTGTATGGACTGTAAGGAGTGTGAGCGATGTAACGGTTCCCAGGGCAGACTCCTGGCTAGGCGTGCTGGTCCACGAGGGTGCCTGCTGGATGCGGGGGTGGAAAGGTGTGCCTTTGTGCCTGGGAAAAAATGAGCAAAATCTTTCATGCGTCTGGGTTTGGAAATGGAGTAGAACTCGGGAATGGAGTGGGGTGTAGGAATGCGTTGCTGTTAGTCTGTTTAGGCAGGTGATGGAGGTGACTGAATGTATTCAGCCGGTCTCTGGATGTGTAGGTAGAACTTCATACACACCTCACTCCCTTTTAGAGGCAGGTTGAGCCCAACCGTGCTGGTTTGCCTATAATCCTGTCATGCCAGGGCCGTGCAGCAGAGATCTGTCAACAAGTCTGAGAGCCACTTAACCTGAAAGAAGGGATTTTCTGCCTTATTTTTAGCCCAAAGCATATTCTGCGCTAACTGTCCAATGTTTTTTCTTCTCTTATTCGTATTCCTCCCTGAGGATCGGTAGTGTGAAGGTCATTAAAGCAGTAGATGGCACAGCAGAGATCATAGTATGCTCTTAAATGTCTGCCTTGATGCAGGTGAAAGAGTGCATGAAAAATTCAGCGGTGTCATGTTGTTGTGGACCCAGTGTTCATTGCCAGCAGCTTGCAGAGGTAATCTGTGTTCCCAACTGGAGAGCAATGTGGGAAGGACTGCCTCATGAGCTGCAAGTTGTGTCTTTGCACACAGAGCGTTATCTTTAAAGTGTAAAGATCAGGTACGTACAAGTGTGGGCACAGTCGTAATGTCTGTGGTGAAAGTTGCCGCAGGAGCAATTCCTTTGTCCCTTCTGGAGAACCGAAGGCACACAGCGACAACAACTCTGTCTGCCTTTAGGGATGCTAGAGGTCCTGCAGAGTGATTTATCCAATATTTCTCATTGTTCTGAAAATGGCTGATCTGTCATTGTCTTCTGTGACAGTTGTCACTTGCCACTGAATCTGGAGCTAGGTCTCTTGCTGTGCGCGCCCCTCTCCCCTGATGTTTTTTGTGGGAAGGCGAATGTAGCCCCAGAATTATGGGAGCTGAGCTGTCCTGGACGCAAATCTTTTTAATTGCTATAATGTTGGAATATTTGGAGGGGGAAAGGGAATGGAGTGAAAGTGGTTAGGGAAGATAATTCTGACTCTTCAACCTTGTAAGTATGAAATAAGAAACTGTGACAGAGGCTAGTCCCATGCTTCTTGACTGAGAAGCCTCACAAAGATCTTTCCTTCCTCTTTGGAGGGGGAGGTGTTTGTTTCTTGGTGGCAATGCAGAGTAATTTCTAGGCACTCGGAGTAACTGGACAGCATAAAAACCATGCTTTATCTGTTAAAACTGAACTGCAGTGATAACCGCAGCATCCTTGTAGTGTTAGCACTTGTGTACTGAAGTGACAGGCAGATTGTCTGAGCGCTGAATGCCCGCAGATCCTTGCACCAAGCGGGAAGCAAAAGTGGAGACCTTTCATCTCATCGTGATGGAGGTGGCCTTGCCTGTCTGAAGGGATGTTTGTGTTAAAAGGATTAATGCAAATGCACTCCCTGCTTGACTAATGATTAAGTTGTGTTCTGGCTATTTCTTCTGCCACTTTTTCTTTCCTGTTTTCTGAAGGTGATGGGGCTGTGTTAAAAAAATTAGACTGTCTACACTGTAATGGCTATGCCGCATCACCGTGTGTTTCATTTTGAAATGGACTTTATCTGGGAAGAGCCTGAAGATGGCAATTGCGTGGGATTTTTATTTAAATGAGCAAACCAGATTTAGGACACTTGTCTGTTAGTTGAGTAAATAACTTTACTAATTAACTGAGCCTGGTTGAAACAGAAAAGGAGGTTTTTTGTTTTGTTCTAAGTGGAAGCTCCCTCTCTGCTGGGGAAGATGCCCTATTTCTAGCAGCTGATCTCTGATTTTGGTGATGCTTCCTTAGCCAGGGAACCCCCTTGTCCCTGGGCCCAGCGGCTCCTGTTCCATTCCAGCTGTGGTTGGGTTCCTGCTCTGCCTCGGAGGGCTCAGACGGGTGTTTTACATCTCCGACTCCAGCACTCAGCTCAGCTCGCTGAAGCCTGATGAATTATGCTGGCTATGCATGTGGCTTGGGGGCAAGGAGTTGGTTGTGTTATTCAGAGGCGCTCCCTTCCAGAGTGCCAGAGAGCAAACTGGGTACTTGTCTACAAAGGCAATTATTTCACAAGAAAGCCGCTGTAGGGAGCAGCAGGAGTCGACATGGTTAATAGAGAAGAAAGATTTCTCTTATCTTTTTATCCTTCCAGTATTGTGTGCTTCCCTCTTCACTCATTTTTCAGCCTGGTCTTGCCCCTGAAGTAGGTCTGCAGCTTCTTGCTAGGTTAGAGCCACTCTTGAGGAGAAATGTTCAGCATATCTGATCACTGCAGAGTGCTTCAGCTGATCAAGGTTTCTACTAGGATCATAGAATCATTAAGGTTGGAAAAGATCTCTTAAGTTCATCTAGTCCAATCATCCACCTACCACCAATGTTGCCCTCTAAACTGTGTCCCTAAGTACCACATCTATCCTTTCCTTAAACACCTGCAGAGATGGTGACTCCACAGCCCCCTGGGCAGCCTATTCCAATACCTTGCCGCTCTTCTGGAGAAGTTTCTCCTAATATCCAACCTGAACCTCCCGTGATACAACTTAAGGCTATTACCCCCCATCCCACCGCTGTTACCTGGGCAATGAGGCCAACCCCCACCTTGCCTCGATCTCCTTTCAGGTGGTTGTAGAGGGCGATAAGGTCTCCCCTGGGCCTCCTCTTCTCCAGACTGAACACCCCAGTTCCCTCAGCTGTTAGCTGTAAGGCAAAGCTAATGCCAACACAGGTGTCCTATGCTGGGCAAAGCAGGGCCTTCTCACCTCTGCCCTGGGGGCTGCCATCATGGTAAGCCTTCACATGGAGCCCCAAGGCACATAATGGCTCCTGCCATCACTGTGGGGATATACTGAGAGCTTTTTGCCAGCAGTGTTCCCGCACAAATCTCACTGCAGTCACCTGTCCATCTCCAAGTGTCCCCAGCCCTCCAAGGCCCAGACAGGAGGTGTGCGGAAGGCTATGGGAGATTCTGTCCAGGAATATTAAATCTCTGACTACCTCATGTCCTGTTTTGTTAGCAGGTGGATGGCTGCTGTGCTGTGCTGATACCCGTGACCCCAAGCTGCTTTGTGTGCTGCTTGTCTCTGCCAGTATTGTAACTTCTGACTGACTTGTCACATGGAGCTCCCCTTCGTGGGTGCTTTGTATTTTGACTTTGGCTGCAGACAGATAATGTCGGGGCGTTACAGCTCTGCAGAAGGCCGTGGCAATTAAGGGTCCTGACCCGGGATGCCGTGCCTTAGCCTGACTAATGCTGTGGGGTCAGGCCAGCCGCCACCTGCAATCAACCCACAGGTGCTAGTTACCTGTGCCATCCCTGTTACCTAATGAAGGCCAGCATCGGCTGTGGTGCGGCAAGTGTCGTACTGAAGTGATTTTTAGAATCACAGAATCATTAAGATTGGAAAGGACCATTAAAATCATCTAGTTCAACCATCAGCACATCACCACCACACTCTCTAACCCATGTCCCTCAGTGCCACAACACATTTTGGTGGAAAGAAGGCTTCTGCTGTGACCCACCTGGTTGCAGCAGGGAGTTTTCTCCCCTGAATCTTGGGTCTGAGGGACTCTTTGTTGCCAGTGCTGGGTCTGTGCAGCCTGGGGCACAGGGCAGCTGAAGCAGTGCTGTCCATGCTCGCTTCTGATCACAGCCTTATGACTCACAAAAGGCTAATTACTTTAGCCCAGGGAGTTGCAGCACTGGTGAATCTGAGCATTGCGTGTATCGTCCTTGTTCTTAACTCCATCGTGTACACATTGCAGTAGTGAGGTGGGCTTTGCGCTAGGGGGACTTGTGCTGATGAAGTGTGCAAGCTTGCATGTGGTTCAGCAACTGTGAACTGTCAAGTTAGTAAATGTGAAAATATTCCTGGGGTATATAGGCTGGAGGCATGCAGTGTGATTCAGTCAGGCGATGACCACAAAACATGTTTTTCAGTTTCAAGCGTTTTGTGCTTCAGCTAGTCCATCTTTTCACCTTATATTCTCTCCTACCTAGGGAACGTATGGAGTTATTGGAAGAAGCTAGGAAGATGGAAATGGCAAAATTTCGCTACATCCTTCCTGTTTATGGCATCTGTAAAGAGCCAGTTGGCTTGGTGATGGAATACATGGAGACAGGATCTCTGGAAAAGCTCCTGGCTTCCGAACCTCTGCCATGGGAATTGCGCTTCCGAATCATCCACGAGACAGCCGTGGGCATGAACTTCCTGCACTGCATGTCCCCTCCGCTGCTCCACCTGGACCTCAAGCCTGCCAACATCCTGCTTGATGCCCACTACCACGTCAAGGTATGCCTTAGGTGCTCTGAGCCCCAAACCCACTTTTGCATATTCTTGCATGGCTTTTGCCAAACCCGATGGTCTGGAAGAAACCCAGAAGCGCTCCTTTTGAGTTAGAAAAATACATAACTGTTCCAGTCCCCAGTCTTGCCTACTGATTTATGCACCATTTTGGTGTATAAATGGAGGTAGAGTTGGGGAGCCTCTGAGAGCTCTCCTAAAATTTTAGTAGAGTGCTATTGTAGTGAATTTTGTTTTTGCAAATCTAATGGGTTCTGTTACAGATTTCCCTACAGCAGGGTCATAAGGCAGATGAAAATTGGGACGGCAAAGCGGTGTGAAAGTCTAAATCATCTATTCTTGCACCACATCTCCCAGTGACAGCCTTGTTTTGTCTAGGTCTGGGCTGTGTGCGCTCCGCTAAATACCCAAATCTTATTTACAGTGGGAGTCCAGAGAAGCAGAGCCTTCTTGGTGGCAACTCATTTTCTTCTTCCTTTTGTTCAGAGCATTTACAACAAAAAATTAGCTCTGTCATGAGTGCTTATGCTTACCAAGAGGTCACTCAGGGAAATTGTTGTGGCTATATCACTACAGAATTCTTTTCAGCATCCTTTTCCAGAGTAAACTGGCAGATTTGTTGGCCTTCTCTGTTGAAGGTTCTGTTTTGACAGCTGGATTGGAGAGATTGTGTCTGCTTTCTGATGCTTCCTTTTGGAGAAGAAAGAGACTGAAATGCATCTTCTTCTTGATTTATTTTTATTTTTTTAAATTTCAAATCAGTGTCCCAACTCTAACCCTAGCTGATGTAGTTCAGCACGTGTAGTCATAGATCTTCCAGTGCCATCATCCATCTTCTCCCTGTTTTTCTGTCCTCCTCAAAGCGGACACAGTGGCTGTGATCCTGCTCTACTGCTCTAAAAATGAAGTGTTCAGTAAACAAAAACATCTTTCCTGATGTCTTGATAGGGCTGGAGCATAAGAATCCTAATGGAATCAGGCCTGACGCTTTCTCAGCTTTTTTCTAGGCCATGTAATGGTTTACTTCTTAGGCAGATCTTCTGACTGAGCTACGAGGCAATTGCAGGCAGTCCCTGGTATTATGATCAGATCATCAGGATCTGAGCTGTCCAAAGTATATTCTCACACATATTCTGAGAAGCCTTTGCTAAGTATTTATTTATCTAAAGTTTATGCTCGCTTGCATAACTTTTACATTCCTAATTCTTGACTCATTCACGAGCCAAGATATGAAGGCTTTAGTTTTCTCACCATTTCAGGAGGTTGAAATGCTGCCTAGTATTCTGCCTGCTGTATAAGCTATATCTTCAAGGTGATGTAATATGAAGGGGCAAAGTACAAAATGCACCAAAATTTTTTTCAGCTGAGGTCATTGTTGACTTCTCTAAGCTGTTGCTTCTTTGTGTTTCATATGTAGAGAACATTCTTCAGACCCTTTCCATTAAGCTCAGAAGAGAATGGTCTAATCCCAGCCTTTTTCAGCCAGAGGTCTTTCAGGTCTGGAGCCATCTTGGAAAGTCCTCCAAGCAGCAAAGCAGACATACAAACCTACATGCAAAATAAGAGATGTACATATTCTGTGAGGAGCCTTCACTTTAAAAATGTGGCCCCAAACCTTCTTTTTGTGTGATGTGAAACTTGTAATTAAATTTCAGACCCTGCAGCTTCATTTAATGTGCGTTTTCTTGCTGGAAGGCTAATGAAGGTGGTGATTGAAGTGCTTTTACTTTTAAAACGTTAGTGTTAATTTAGTGGGTGACCTGTCCCTAATAGGATCCTAAAGTGAGTGCAGAGATGTTGCAGACTGCAAAAGAAGAGTTTGGAGGTAGGGAGGATTTTTATAAGCTGTTTGCCCTTGAGCCAGGAAACAGTCTTGCAGTGGAGTACATTAGAAAAGCCATATTGCTAGTTCAATGGAAACACACCCTTCTTCTTTTACGAGCACAACACTTACTGTAAAAACCCCAAGAGAGGATGATGACTAATGCAGCAGTGTTGCACAGAACTTATCATCAAGTGGGTGCCTCCATATCTTAAAGCTGTCTACTGTCTGTTACATAAGTGTGTACTGAATTTGGTTATTGGGAGGATAATTAAGAGGAGAGATTAGCCTGAGCCAAGACACAGATAGCTGCGTGTTTATTAGTTTTCTCACGTTGGGGGATTCCTTGCCGATTCTAAATGTAGGTATATAATATGTATAATTTGGAATAAGTCTTTACTATCATCTGCAGGATGCCTCCTGCCCTGAAAAGTCTGCGGTGGGAGCTCCCTTCCCCTCCATGTCCTGTTGTTCTGGGCTGCCTTGAGCAGCGTGATTTCCTTGGGAAGATTATTGCATACCCTGGCAATCTTTGCTAGCAACCAACAGTCTGCAATTTTTTTTCCTTAATTTTGAGCTGTTGCTTCTGTCTGTATCAGTGAGATCTGCCTTGCTCCTTTCTCCGGTGCTTCATAGATGCAGCCTTCAAATGCTTACGGACTTCTTACAACCTAGTTTTTGCTCACCTGGACCACATCTAGCAAATACGTTCTTCTGCCCTTCCATCCCTTGTACAAACTCACAATCCCTCCTCCGAGCTCCTTGGTCTCTTGCAATCCAGCAGGGAGCTGGAGCTGGGGAAGTGGTGAAGCATCCGGCACTGTTCCAATGGGATCTTTCTCCAGGGCCATCTGCAGGGGAATACACCCCCCACACGCAGGAATCTCTCGCTCTGACTTATTGCCAGCTACCATGCCCGTGTGTTCTGTTAGTACTTTCTAGGTTCTTTATCTTTTTAAGGGAGCTACTTTTTTGTCAGGTTTTTAAAATGAAGTCAACCTGCAATTTAATACTTCTGGGTAAAAACATTATTTATAAGAGCTTGTTTCTTCTGTCATCCAGTCTGGCTTTTGTAGCTCATATATGTATGTATGTGCATTTGTATACGTATGTATAGGTGTGTGTATGTAATTGTGTGTATTCGCACCGTGTATATATATAGTCTCTCTGTGTAGATACATACACAAGCAAATCCCACCGGTTATTTTCCATCTCTCAGGTTTTGTTTTTAAGAACATGAGTGGGAATGAGCTGTCTCAGCTGTGTGCTGCTCAAGCTCACTGTAATGGCTTTCACCCCACTGTTGGTTCAGCTTAAACCAGTGTGAAGTTTGCTGCTGTGCTCCCAGTCTACACAGGTGTCCTGTCAGTGTTTAGTTACCTTCAGCTGAAGGGAAGGGCTGCAAAATTTACAGAGTTTGAAGTGAGAAGAAGCTTAGTCAGGTAGAAAATTGATGATAAAGCTTCTTAATGTACCATAGGTAGAGGTAACACCTGGAGGCCAGGCTGGTAAAGAGAGGTTCTCTCTTTTATTAGACTAGCTGATGTAGTTAACAGCCGTTTTATTAGCTGCAAGTGCTCTCCTGTTATTAGAAATGAGAAGAGGCTTTGTTGTGTTCTGAGTCCCTTCTTAGTTTCCCTCCCCCCCAGATGAAGGTTTCTAGGCAGGGCTGTTGCCTGGCTCCTTGATCCCAACTAACTGAGCTGATTTTCACCTTGATCAATGCTCTAGCGGTGGCACAGAGGAGGTACCAAGACCATTCCTGCTATGGTCACACACGTTTGTGATGGATTAGAATGGACATTTCACCATGGTTTCTGCTCTTCCAAAGAAACCACTGTAAACATCACAGATAAAAAAACAGATTTATGAGGAGATGGATTTAAAGCTTCCTGTTAGAAGGACAGATGCGATGGCATTCTCAGTAGCCAAGAACACAGAGAGTTTGGCCAGGGACAAACACTGGATATGCCAACAGAGATTAAAAATTAATCTGACCCGCTTTATGTTACCTGTTTGATGAAGAAAACCTTTGGGTGAACTCTGACCTGAGTGTGTTGTGGTGGATGCTTGAGTCTTATTTGCAGGAAGATGACATGCAGAACTGCATGCATGCTTCAGGGTGGGCTGTCAGTAGCAATCCATTTCCAATCACTAATTTTATTTCTGGGAGGTAAACCCCAGCACTGCTCAGAAATAGCTTCAGTAACCCCTGTAGCTGAACGGGAGGGGAGAGATTTTAGTTTCTGTAAAAGCTCTGTAAAGTAATTTGACCAATTGAAGCATCTAAAGCCTTGCAAGTGAGTGAGTATTTTCCGCAAACTAGAATGGGAATATGCGGCTCTGAGGGATGCGGTTGGGAAGCATGGTGGGGATGGGCTGATGGTTGGACAGGGTGATCCTAGTGGTCTTTGCCAACCTTAACGATTCTATGAAATGTCTGCAGAAGGCGGAAACAGCCAAAAGTCTGCGTGTACGGCACTCGCAATTTAAAACAAAAACTGCGAAAGAAAAATTTTGTGGAAAATGCCCTTTGGATCTGGGATCTGGCAGCAGGGTGATGTTGCTGGGCTGCAGGCAGGGAAGCACGGGCAGCTCCCCTCCCCAGTGACTGCTCACGTGTTTCTTCTCACACAGACCTTTGGGAGGCAGGGAGCGGGTGAGCTGTCTGAACATGAACGATCCCGCTGCCTCTGTGGGGTTTGGCCGCTGTTCTTTCTCTTCTCTTCCTACCTCTTCACCACCTGTTTTGCATGGAGCAGGCTGTCGCCTCCGTGTCTCCTCTAAACCGTGCTGCTATTATGTGTGCTTTTGAAGCGTGATGGGATCCATCCAAAGTGAGGACTGAGCGCCCGGTGGTGGCACGGGGCAGCTGCTGGGGTGGGCACAGGCTTGCAGATAGCAGGGACTGGGTGGAAGGCAGAGGGACTTTGCCAGCAAGGTGCCTGGTGAACGAGGCACGTGATAGGCAACTTAAAGGCAGGAGAGATAAGTAAAATGGCTGCATCTTCCACCCACTGCACAGTTCCCACTGATGTTAAAAGAAACTGCATGACTAAATACTCTGTGCTGTGTGGAAAAGTTATCCTGAAGGAACTAACGAAAGCCACAAAAGCTGTCTGCGGGATCTTGCTCTTTTGTTGCAGCCTGGCAGATAACACATGTTCGTGTCCAATGCTTTCTGCAGCATTCAGTATGCTGGCAGCTCTGCTCAGCAGATGACTTTCCTTTACTTTGATATGAAGCCTAATCCTTCACAGTGTGTAGGGGCAGGCTCACAAGGCTGTATGCCATGTGCCATAGCTGTTTCTTGGTTCATAGGCTTGGGGTGAGACCTCCTAGTGCACAAACCTCATGTCTTAGCTATAGCTTTAGATGCACACAAAGTAACTATTGTTCTGTCCTAACACAGCGCTGTCACTGCGCTGCCTGCATTTCATCTTTTTTTCTTAACTTACACAGTAGGAAACCTGGTATTGTTTAGACAAAGAGGAAGATGTATTACTTTAATTATGCCTGCATGCCATATGGATTTCTTGAGGTGTATACAGCTCTTTGCTTCATGTTAATCAAAGGATAGCGTGACTCTGCCAGGTTGGATCTGTTCAGGCTTGCACAAGCTAGAGAGTTTACTAACTTGACACCAAGGATTTGTGTGATGTTGGCATTGTGCTTTTGTTCTGTGTGGAGCACTGAGCACCCCAAACTCCTGCAGCACTCAATGGGGCCATCAGTGCGGCTCTTCCCAGAGTAGCTGCCTTGCAAACACAGGTTTTTTTACTACTCCTTGCTTTTCTATATTCCAGAACTTGGCAGGAGAAACTACTCTTCCAGATTACTTCACGTTTCTTTCTTTCTCTCAAGTCATTCCCGTATTCCCATACAGACTTAAGATGCAGGTAGGAACAGGTTGCCCAGAGAGGTGGTGGATGCCCCATCCCTGGAGATACTCAAGGTCAGGCTGGATAGGGCTCTGAGCGACCTGATGTAGCTGTAGGTGTCCCTGTTCATTGCAGGGGAGTTGGACCAGATGACCTTTTGAGTTCCCGACTCACGCGATCCTATGATTCTATATCGCTGCATGCTAGGGTACAGTATGTCTACACAACATGTCTCCTGAGTTCCTTCTTCCTGGGTGAAGTTCCTCGTGAAGCGGTGTGGGCTGGTTTGTTTCATGCTAGGAGATTCCTACCGTTTGGTGAGCAACAGCGATGTGTACCCTGCCCGTTCTCCAGCAGAGTGGAGCAGGCTGCACTTTTCTCCCTTTCCAATAATGGGTGCATGTTACAACTGGCCCTGTGGTATCTTTAGAGAGAAAGTGTCAAGCTGGAACCTATTTAAAAATAT
>PPHD01012775.1:0-17797 GCA_002909625.1 Bambusicola thoracicus | reverse complement strand
GGTCATGATGACTTTGGCTGAGAATCTGTCTTACTACTTGTAAAACAGTAGTAAGTAGAGACTCTCACTTGTGTTGTGACTGGAGGTAAACACGTTCCTACTACCAAGAGTATCTTCTTGCACTGTCTGTCAGCCCTCTATTGCCTCAGGTAGTTGCATCTCTTGAATATTTTTTTCTTTTTACCTCTTATTGTTATGGATATGTAAGAGGCAATCTTGTCCTACGGAGCTAAGTTAATTAAATGGGAGAGAAATTGGAGGACTAAGGAGCCCTGCCTCAGGTCAGGTGGAATCCTGTAGTTCTGTTCAGGCTGTGTGGGTGCAATGTTGAGAGCTGCAGTGAGGTGTCAGGCTTGTGGGGTCAACAGGTAGGGAGTGGAAAGTGTTGCAGGCTGACTGCGTAAGTTGTTTGGAAGTTGTCTGACTTCAAATATCTATGACTGAGGCACTGGACTGTAGCACCTCCATGCTGCTCTCTTTTTAACTATGTCAGTTTTTGAATGATTCACAGTTTGAAAAAGTTAGCACACTTTGTGTTATGTCAGAAGTGACACTTCTTTGGAAAATTAGAATACACTGGAATGAAGAACATGATAAATATGTCAGATTTTTAGAACAAATGGGAAGTGAGTAATGATGAGGTGCTTCAGAGCTGTATAACAGTAATGCTTTTCCATACATGTCATGGTACTGAAGTGATCAAAGTGGTAAGAAAAGAGACCTTTGTGAAGCCAAAATGCCTCAGTTCCACATCATCCCTGTTTCCTGGGAATTGAACATTCTGGGTGGTGTTTGCAAGGATGCGGTGTCCTTGTCTCAGGTCAGATTGACCTTTCTCCCAGCTGCTGTTGAACAGCAGGGTTTTTTTGCCTTTCTTAAATCTGCTCTCCCACAGATACAACCAGAGTTGTTTGTGACTCCACTCTGGTCAGCAGTTGGTCTCTTTTGGAGCAGCTGGAGCTGGCTCTTGACTTACCAAAACCTTGCCATGTTAACCCAATACATGTGGATATTCTTAGGAGCTAGAGTTAAATAACCAGCTCATAGGTAGCTAAAATTAAGTTTAGACAAACCTTCAAGGTATATAAGATTTGGATTCTTACTGTGGAAGTACTTATTTTAGCATCACAGTAGGAGACACCAATCTTTGTTGCTTTTCTGCTTCCATATTGTGGGCTATTCTGTTGCAGAATATAAAGCAATGCTTAGGAACCACTACACCTGCAACCTGCTTGCTTTGATCAGTATCTGAGTTTTGCTAAATGCTGAGCATACTTTGCAGCAGGCTTTTAGACGGACCTGGGTGTTATAGTTCAGATGCTTGCCTGCCATGAGTTGTAAGGATCCGTTAGTTTGATTAATTTTCTCAACTTCAGGAAAAAAAATGCCATTTTTAGTTGAAGCAAAATGGTGGGAATTTTAGAGCCGCCTTTAGCCAAATCTGTGTCCCACAGTAGAAGTATACTGCCTCTATTATATGTAGGTATCTCTGAAAGTAATACCTCCTATTTATTTCCATGGAAGCTACAACAGATGCAATGACCACTTTAACACTATTTGATAGAGCAAATTCTCAGTTACAAAACGCTATTTTTTCAACATAATCACCAACACTTTCTATGCGTTTTCATCATTGATGAACAAGAGCCTGCATGCCATGCTCATGGCGTCTCCAGAGACTGGGTTGATGCCATTCTGAGCAGTCAGTTCTACAAAGGAATGAGTATTTGGTGTAAACATTTCCCTGTGAAAGTTTAAGTGTGAGTTTAAAAAAAAAAAAAAAAAAAAAAAGAGGAAAAGAGTAGGGGAAACAAAGAAGAATCTGGAGAAAAAAGAAAAAGAGGAGGCCATTGTTGCTAGCTGGGAGTATCTTATCTCCTTCATTCTGGACTGTGAATCAGGATGACTAAAGCATCATGAAAGGTCATTTTGCCTTGCCAATCTCTACTGTACATCATAAATAGAAATTTATCAACAAAGGTCATCTTCAAGTCATTGAGAAATTTGGTGATAGAGATAGTCATTAATTAAAAAGAAGTGAGGAAAGAGTAATCAAATGGCATGAAATTTATAAGGAAAAAAACATATTTCCAAGAGAAAACACCATAACTGTGATCTGCTTGAACTTTTCTCCCCAGTGACACCTGTGGTTGTAGGTAGTTTTGAAATTGATAGTCACTTTTTGAAAGTGAAAGTGACCAGAATTGCTGAGTTCTAGAACTGTAAAGGAAGTCACCTTTGGTGTAAAGGTGGAAGGTGATTTTATTTAGGAGGTTTTTAAACACTCTTTGTTTTTGTTAATGTATATGAATAACTTTTTTCTTTTCTTTCTTTTTACAAAGATAAAATTGTAGAGCTTACTGTCTGAGGACCTCATAACAAAAGATGTAATTGGACTAGAAAGAATTGTTACAGGACGATTAGAGAGAGAAATAATTTCTGCCAGGAGTGGCTAAATAAAGTGGGAGTTTCCAGACTGCTGAATCTGTAGGGAATGTGACAAGAAGAGGTGAAATCACAAATGGCAGATGTGGTTCCATGGTTTCATTCTCATTAAGCTGTGCCAGTGGGCTTTGAATTGTGTCATCAAGTTTAAACAAAAGGGGATCATCTCTTAATATGATGCATGTGGGTAGGTTGTGGGTGTTTATTACCACAGGATAGTGAAAAGTTGCCAAAAGTTTCCCTGTGGGAGGTTAGACAGATTTATGGAACTGAAAGCCCACTGATGGCTTTTGCACACAAAGGCATCATTTTCAATTTAGGAAATTTGTGATCAACAGTTTGCTGTAGGCTGGGAACCTACACCAGAGAGCAGCACCATCTTCTTGCTTTGGTGTTCCTCTTCATAGACATTCATTGCTGTCCTTAGTTTTCTCATTAGTGGAATGGAGACAAAAAGAGGGAGTGGTTTCTTTTTGTAGATCTACAGTATTGCGAAATGACATTTATTACAGCCGCTCAGTAATCGTGTTTGGGATTCACAGAGTACTGATACTTGGATTTTGTCTGTTAAATAATCAAGTATAACCCCACAGGGCTTCTGTGGGTACTTTCGTGGTACAGTGTCCAGATCCAGATTTGTCAACTGCAGAGAGGGAAGAGCAAAGGACTGATTTCTGTTGGTTAGCTCCATCACAGCTGATTTTGACAGTATAAGTAATAGGGCTCATAGCATCCTGCATGTGGGGTTAGATGATCCTTTGATCATCTGATAGAGCCATTTTTCTGACCTAAGTAAAGAAGAAAAAAAGTCTATTCTGGAGTTAACCTTGTGTTTCTGTTGCAGGCATTTGGCTGCCCAAGTCTTTGACTTTGCCCCGACTCTGACTTTGTGTAGGCTCGTAAGCAGCCCTAGGAGAGGAAAGATTGCTTATCTCTGTTGTATCTAAATATGAAAAAGGTTTTGGGAGTGAAGGATACTCATCCATAAGTGGTCATAGTCACCAAAAGACAGGAACAAGTCTAAAACCTTAAACAAGGGAGAAAAGAAATAATCTCATTTTATTTCAAAAGCTTCAGCAAGGCAGAGACAGAGCACAGCAGCATTGCTCTGTCAAGCAGGGAGTACCCATTCCTAAGGACAGCTGCTTGACCAGCATCCCATTCTTCCACCCTTGCTTTATAGTAAATGAACCTACAGTCCCCAGGCAAAGCTTCTCCATGTTTGTTGCTAAGGTGACTGGAAGCTTTTTGAGGAGCAGCCCTCTGCCCTGTCAGTATTAAAATTGTTGTGGAGACAGCCTGATTCCTGATTTAGGACTCTGCCGCCCTTATGAAACTGTAGTGTAGAGCGGGGTAATGGAGTTAGAGCTAAACTGGCTTTTGTCTGAGTTCTAAGCCACTTGCAGGCACTAAAGAAGCTGGCCAAAGGGGCTGCCCCAGGGGATGGGCCACCTGGACCTTGATTTGAGAAAGCCTTAATCTCAGGGAGGGTAGCTTGAGGGAAAGGACAGGCGAGAGAGAGAGAGAAACAATTTTTCAAAAGCAATGGAAGCTCAGCAGCCTGCCTCCTTGTGTTGTGCTGATAGATTCTTTGCAGTGCATTAATATGTGAGCTGTGTTTGAATGTTGTCTTGCAGCTGGATGTTCAGAGCTGTGCCTGCTCTTGTGTCTCATGGGATTTGGTTTCATGCTGCAGCTTCTTTCTGAGTGTGAATAAGTTTGCGCTCTTTTTTGTGGCTGCTGTTTTTCATGAAATCTGTAGAAACTTCATTACTCTAAGGTTTCAGTTTCTCTGTCAAACTGGGAGAAAATTGACCAATGGGTGAAAACAAGAAGGGGGCATAGGGAGAAAGGCAACTGCAGGCAGGTAGTTTGCGGGCACAGGTGGTGGGAAGAAAATGTTAATCTGGCCTATGTATGCTCCTGGTGCTGTCTGAGGTGTGTGAAGCTGTCATGTTCTCCTACTTGTTTAAGTGGAGCTGTGCATCCACATGGTTCTCAACGTGGGGCTTTGGGTGTGTGCATGCTGAGAATCTGATCTGGAGGAAGATGCATAAGGTTTTGTACCTTATGTAAAACAGTGATAATTTGAAGTCAATACCATGGCTATTCCTTCTTCACACACAGCAGGGAATCACAGGCACAGAGAAGCCCCCTCACAGGACAGTCAGTCACACATGTGCTCCAGGAGGTTGGCTTGTCCCTCCCAGCTATCTGGCCCCAGCGTCTGTAGCTCTTTTGCTTCTAGGAGATTGATTACATGTTTTATAGCCTGTATTTATTGCTTAATAGCTAAGGCTGCAAACAAACAAAATCTCCTTTGCTTTGCTCTGCCTGACAGAGCTCTGAGATGGAACCCATCTGAGGGGAGGATTCCACACCTCTGCTTCGCATCCCTATGCCTGTGATGAACAATTATTATGATATTGGAGCTGGCTGACTCAGGTCTGTCTGTCAGAGCCCAGACTGCTCGGTTCCATCTGTGGGTCACACCTCTGACAGTGTTCAGGGCTGGGTTGTTTAAATTAGACAGCTGAGTTTCCAAGTTTCTTTTTCTCTTCCTTTTTTTAATTTTGGTGCCTTGATAAATCCTTGTTTTCAAATTAGGGAATCTGGTGGTGTTAGGAGTTAGCAGGTTTGTTTATCAATCAAACACAATCAAGCTCTGTACCTCGTGATTAAAGAAGCTGAAAAGGCTATTTGTAGATGCCTGCACTATTACCTATACAAGCTTTCGGTTCCTTCATCTCTAGAATGGAGATGATATTTTCCAGTATGGCCCTCTGGGACATTGTAAGTTTGAATGGATTAACACAAGACAAAAGCTTCAGCTTCTTAGGATGGGAGAGAGCTATGGAAATACAGTATATGATGGTGATATCCTTCGAGACGTTTCTATGAAGCCAGTGGTGACTGTCATGATAATAAAGAAAGCCTTAGAGAGGCTAATGAAATAATGATCCTACTTCCTTTCTATCTATTCTTTCAAAGGGCAAATGCAATGAGTGATAATGGTTTAATGAGAAAGAGTCATTAGGGCACCCAGCCTGCATCTTTAGAAGTGCAAGGCATTTTGGGAGATCTGAAAAAGACTAGGAGAACAAAACCAAAGTAGCTCTGTGAGAATATTAATTTATTATTTGTATTCCCTTTGAATGCTGATTGAAACCAGTGATCTCTTCCTCTGAATGGTGGCCTGTACACGTGTGGCCACAGATGGGACTTGTTTGGAGCTTCAGAGCAGTTGGAAGAGTGCAACGAAGGAAAAAACTTTGCATGTGCTCTCTGTCTGTTACACACTGCTTTGAGTTTGCTGTTGCTTAAAGATTCTTGACCTGTTGAATTTATGTGTATTGGAGACCTTGTGTAGTGGAATTGGATTGGCTTGGATTATTTTGTTTTATTAATCAAGCTGCTTCAGTTTGAAGTTTTCCTGGAGGGGGATGTCTGCTAGGTAATTTGTGTTGTATTGACACCTAGTGAGACAAAAGTTTCCAATGCTTTCTGTAGGAAACTTCAACAGAAATGCAGCGTGTTATTGTGATAGCCTGTAAGATATTTCTGTGGACCCAGTGAATATCAAAACTATACATTAGTATAAAAGAATATTAAGCATTAATATTGTAGCTGCTCTATTTTAGTATGAATTCTGATCTTAATAACATCATAGGTACATGCAGGCAGGCTTTCTGTGAATCTTTTCTTGTCCACCCACTGAGGTTTGTATTTGCTTTGTCTATACGATAGAAGCTGCGTAGGGTCAAGAGCTGGGCTCTGTGCACAGTTCGGATGTGGCAAGATGGCTGTTTGTGCAGATTCATACCCTTCTAAAGCACCTGGTGTTGACCTCTGTTCAAGTATAGGATCCTGGCCTACATAGTTGTCAGTTTGTTCTGATGGGGAAAATGCTGTTTGGTAGGAAAAGCAGTATGTGAAAACAGAAAAGAAACAAGCAGGACAAAGTGAGGTTTCAAACATGCCCACAGATGAGGAGGAGGAAACTACAGAAAACCCTCTGTGACGAAGCAACTCTTTTTCTTTCCCCAGTCACGAACAAGTAATGCCACCCCCAGATCATCTGCTCTTCTGAGTGGGGTTTGCTAGTGTAGGGGCCTGAATCTGTCTCTGCAACCCAGAAAAACTCAGTTCCTGGCACAAAGTAGGATGGGGGTGACTAAGGACTCAAGATGCCAGTTTAGATACGTTTTTATCTAGACATGAATTCAGCTGCTACAATTCTGAGCCACATTTGTATCCGCATCTCAAAGTCAAAAATCAGCCTACTTAAAATTGTTGTTGATGAGTTTAATTTGGATTCTTCTGCTGGATTTATCTGAAAAGGGAACTTGTGCTAAGGATGCTGCTGAGATCGGAGTCTTTGTATAGATATCATTTACAATCCCACACCAGCATGTGAGAGCAGAGTCCACATAAATCTTCACAGGCAGACGACAGTTACCCAGGTGCGGTAGGATCAACTGATACAGTGACAGACCCTGCCCCAAAGGACCCAAGTTTCTTCTTTTCCACTTGCAATCCTGAATGAAACACAGAAGCTTCTATTCTAAGGTTAATAATGTTCAAGCTACAACCCCAAGCATCTGTTCACACAGTCATTTTCCTTCCCATAATAACCATATACACTCTTTTTGTCTCCTCTTTTCTCCAGGTCAACAGACTATGGCACTACCTACGAAAAGCTAAATGACAAAATAGGCCTGAAGACTGTGCTGAGCTACTTTTATGTATGTCCCACTAACAAGAGGAAGGTAAGGGAGATATAGCTGGTAGATACAGAAACAAAATAATGACTTTTTGTTCCTTCTGAGAGGAATTATGATCCTAAAGTGAAATCCACTGGCAATTCATGGGAGCTTGATTTTGCTGTCTAAGTTATACCAGTGCAATTCCCTGAATTTCAGTAGAATTATGCCTGTTTTGCTCACAATGGGGATGGAGTCCTTAATCTTCTGCTGAATAAATTAAAGGAGTAAAAGGGTTGCTTTTATTTGCTTTTGACTTTACACGTTTAAAGAAGCCAAATGCACACAAATGGTTCTTGCCCACCCTGACTTTAGCTAATACACCTCTGTTTGCCTTCTCTGTCTCCTTATTAGTAGAAATAGTAAGGTAAATGGCATTTCTTCCTGCATTCAGTGTTTATTTATTTTCTAGCTTTGTGACGAAGTTGGAGGTAGAAATGTAATTGACGTTTTGATTGGTTATGTCACATCAAGGAGCCAGAAGGAGAATACGCTCAGGCAAGTGGGTGAGAGAACTAAGATGTGATTCAAAGGTGTCAAAGAGAAGATGAAGTCATGGCTTTCACTCACCTGTTCATGCTTTCCATGTGATGCAATTAGGGCTCTGGCTGGCTCAGAGTTGTTTCTCAGCCCAGGAGTTGCTACTCAAAGCTGTCTTGGTTTAAAATTATGGCCTGTGTGGATTCAAGGGAGGTAATGGGACAAAGGTGCACTCAACTACCCACAGAAATCAATGCGGGAGGGCTGTAGCTCATAGCAGAATGTTGGCAGTGTTTGGAGCTGTTTGTATGGGGTGCGGTACGTTCTGTCTCATCATATCCAAACTGCCTAGCTGTTGTCTCCCTTGTTAGGTTTCCAGATTTGTGTAGTGCTGCTCCTACTATCATTATTACTGCTATTGTTTTTTCCATCACTGGTCAATCCACAGAGGTTTCAAAATTGATGCTTATTTCAGTGTGTGCAATCTTAAGGCGGTCATAGCTCTGATTATTATAGGTGAAAATGTATGCCTTTGAGTTTAAAGAGAAGGAGAAGGCGGTGGACAGCGGGCAGCTTACATATTTTCCAGTGCAAAAGATGAAAACTACTTTGACTTCTTTGTTCTGAGCAAAATGGAATGAAGATGTTTCCTAATAAACTCTCCTGGCCTTTGCACCCTCTGCCAGAACCAATACGGTGGGCACTGAAGAGTTAATGCTTCTTCATTCTGTTTCCAAAGCAACTCTGCCCACCCAAAACTGGAGGCAATATGCTCAGTTACAAATCTACGTCACTGGCGTAAAGTCTCCCTCATAAATCACAGTACTAGGATATATGATTATCTTCCAGCAATTTTTCAAGCTATTGAGCTTTACAGATTAGTGATCTTTTTTTTCTCTTTTTTTTTGTCTGTCTGTCTGTCTTCCCTCCTCTCCTCCCTTCCAAAAAATCTTTTGAATTGTGGAGACAAACTGTAAGGAAAAGCCTTAGGAAACTGACTTCAGTGTGGTTGCTGTGGGAACAGCTTGTTTTCATTCTTTCTACTTCTGCTAAATATATTTACTGTGCATGGTTAAACAGGTGGTTTGTCCTAGTCTGGAGCTGGCTCTACTTTGTTGACCAGCAAAGCAATCCCAAGCATTGATTCAGAATCTGAAAAATGCTTGGAGAAGATGTCAATGGATTTGAGCATCAGGATTTGTCAAATTCATTATCAGGCTTACTGTGCACCCACCCCTTACAGATTCACAAGGTTGTGTGCTGCAGAAAATGCGCTTAGGTTGCAATCTCCTCCAAATGTATCTGGGTAAATATTGTTCACCCATAAATGGCCTGAAGAGTAAGCATCACATTTTTACTGAGCTCCTGAGGATAACAGTCAATAATGAATCACAGAGCAGTTTGAGAGGCAGTGGTACCCCAGTAGAGAATATCTAGATCCCTTCTGTTTCACCTCTAAGAGCACAGTGCTTCCCAGTTGCATGCGACGCAGTGATCTCTTGCAAGCCTGAAAAATACCTCTTTGAGGCAATAAACAGTAGGGAAAAAGACACCAGAAGCATCAGACGTGCACACAGTGAACTGTACGGACCCTTTCCATGCAAGATGTTTTCTCGTTAGGTGTCAGCTTCCAGATACTGATAGGACCTTGTGTGCCTCACAGCTCCTGTCGATTTTTGATGGGTTACTAGCAGTGTCTGCTCATTAGCGCTTAGAGGATTAGCAGTTACTTGGAGGAGGGAGAGAGCTTTCTATACATTCATTCCTAATTGATTTACTAGTGAGAAGGATAATTACCTCTCAGCTACCCTGCAGAACAACAGTGGGAATTACCTGTCAGATTTCTTTGAAGCCCCAAAATGCCTCTCTTCAGCCGTTAAATAGGAATTATGCATTCAGCCAAATGCCAGTTATATAAACATCATTCACCTGAATTGTGGCATAACCCTGGGCTCAATTAAAGTATGAGGAAAGAGGATTTAAACACTAGCTTTTTTCTTTCTTTTTCTTTTAAAATAAAAGCTTTTTTTTTAATGTTTTTTAGTTTTTGGTGGGAGCATGGTAATTATTTTTGTCAGCTCCTGCTGTATTTCACTGCTTTGTGCTGCCAAATGATGGTGGAACACTGATTTCTCAGTACCAACATCATTATTATTGCAGTACTGGGGGGATCAAATGAGGCCGGAGTTGAAAGGCAGGGGTGGAGCAGATGGATGAGGTGCAGTTACAGCCTGTGGGCTGAGAGCTGGTATCAGTCCCCTTCTCTTGGCTTCCAGAAAGCCACATCTGATACTTGCCTTATCCATATGGGAGGGCATAAAGTCCTCAGGATTTTATTTTGAATTATAATACTCCCAGCATTTATGCTTCTCCTACAAAGTCGATTCCTTTCTGGAGGAAATACCGAGCTTAAAGCAGGAATGATTTGGCAAAATTCTGGAACACACTGCACAGGGAGATTGGACTTAATGACCTAATGGCTCCTCTGGCCTCAGAATATTTAATTCACTGTGGGTTTCATTCTGTCCCTGAAAAAGATCATATCTGAGCATGTACTATGTAACGCTGATGGCAAAAACAAATCCTCAGTTAGCTTCATGTATATTTGGCCCTTTTCTTCTAGACCTAAAGCTCTTGTTTCAGTTTAGTTTATATTTTTAGCCGAATTTATGCATTTGAAGTTCATTTTGGAACTTTCTTCTAGACTGCTCCTGTGTATTTCTCCCATCTCATACTGGATAGCCTCAGGATGTTGTTGATTATTACCTCTGTCAATATTTGGTGTCCTGTCATGTTCTGAAACATCTTTCCTGGCACAGAAGACTGAAAAATGCTGGAGCAGTCTGAAAGCAGACGGTGCTCTCCATCCCGCCCTTTGATCATCTGTGAAACATATCTGCCACAGTTGTTTATCAGTGGGAGAAATCACAGTGGAGAGATCATGTGTTTGTGTCTGGAGAGGAAAGATGCAGTAGATGGGGGAAGAGGTGAAGAAACACTGTAGTTATATCACAGTGATAAATTGAGATGGCCTTAGTTCTTGTTGGGCATTTCCTAGCTCTGCTGGCTTTTTGCACTTTGAGGCCTGGCTTAGTATGTTGATGTTCCTTGGTTTTACGTGCTGCCACTGTGAGATATCAACCCTTCCCAGGCTCAGAATTAATCAGGGCACAGAGAATCATAGCCAAGAGCTTTCACTGCATCCCTGTGTGGTGCTGGGCACTGGCAGCTCTGGATCCCAGCTCTCAGCTGATGACTGGTTTGAATCTGGGATGGGGGATGTCCATGCAAGTTATTTCCCAGAAACTACATGAAGATATTTGGAAAATGGACTTTCCATTGTGTACTTTGAGGTTTTTCATTTAAATTAAATATAACAAAAGGCAGATGGCACATGAAGTTATCCTGGAAAACAATTATAGAATACTCCAATTGGAGGAGACCTTCAGAGATCATTGTTCCAACCACCTGACCACTTCAGGGCTAACCAAAAGTGAAGCTCCTGAGAACACTTCCCAGCTACAGTTCCATTTGCCTCTTGCATATCATTGCTAGTGATAGCCTGGTGATCTGACCTGACCCATTATTACAAATGGGACCACTCTGGAGCACTGACATGAGGAGACAAGCTGGGCTGCTGCCTACTGTGAATCTGTAACCACTGATTTCACCAGAGCAGAAATGCTTCCTTCTCCAAGCCAGGATGACTTCATCTCCTATAGATTGTTTGTACCTTTAATTTCCTTCTGAGAATGAAGGAGCTCAGGGTTTCAGAACTCTTTGCAGCTGGCCAGCATACACATGTTCGTGACCAAAAGTGCAGGATTTGTACCTGCTCTTCTGGGAGATCCTTGCTTTGGTTGTTCCTCCTTCTTGTTGAGGAAGTGAAAAGGCATTTTCCATAGATGAATAAAAATTTCCTTGATTTCCAGGTGCTTGTCAGACCTAGCAGTCTCTGAAGTCCTGAAGACTGTGGTTTTTTTATGAGTTGCTGCTTTGAGCCCTGGTGAGAAGTCAGGTTGTCTGTGTTTGTGACACTTCCATACCCGTGAAGATGCTCTAATTGGCAGAGTGTATTCCAGGACACATCTTTCCCTTCAGTGCATCCACCACCCGGTTGTTTGCCTGAGAGGCCGCATGAAAAAGCATCTGCTTTGGCCCAGCTGACATACACATTTTAACAAGCCCAATAATTCTGCAGTGAACTTCAGAAAGGGGAAATGTTCATGTATGTTTAGCAGTATACTTTCCTTGTGGTTTGAAGGTCAGGTGGCTGTGTGCCCTGAAAAGCTGGGGCCTGCAAAATGTGCAGCTTTGGCTTTTCTACCCCACAGCTTCTTGTCTGTCTTTAAGGGATATGACAAAATGATCCTTGCTGTTGGCTGGGCAGAGATCTCAGTTCTCTGCTGACCTTTAATTTAATGCTGTATTTTGGGTGTTAGTTACTTTTTACTAGAGGCAGATTTTCACAGCAGAGTTTGTCTTCCAAAGCACTAAAGGGGGAAAACACTCTTTAATATTTCCCTTGAATTTTAATTTCAATTTTTCTTCCTGTCCTTTTAAAGTTATATTTCAAGGCTTTCTCTTAGAAAAATGGATAATTTCCACAACTGAGCCTTAGGTTCTTTAACTATGTATGTACACTTTGAAACGGCACCTCTTGGAGTTGAAGTAGTCCAAGTCCCTCTTCTCCATCTTGGGTTCTTCTGTTGAGTAAGATCACTTTATCTCATGAACATTTGCTTTCTTCTTGTGATTTTGAAATCGATGCATCACAGGTGAACATAGACTCCTTCCAAAGGGTGCAGAAGGAAGATGAGAGCAGAATTGCCATGTATCTGAAGCACTCCTCCTTTCAGGCACTAAGGTGCCGTTTTGAATCCTGAGGAATTGTTGTTGATCTACAGATTTCGTGTATTTTTTTTTCTATGAAATGTTCTGTAAAGTGAATATTATTGGTGAAGGTTTTTAGCTGAAAACCCAATTTCCACTGAGAAAGTTTTATCTCTACCCTTGGGATTCTTGTGGAGGTTGAGAGGATGGAATGAAAAAGCATTAAAAAAAAAAAAAAGAGGCAAAAAAGGAAGAGAATGACAACTCTTAACTGACAAAATCAAACCAAAATGTACTTGCCTGTATATAGCATTGCTGAGATGAGACGTGGATAAATGTAAAGTCCTGATTGCATTTAAGATCTGTGATGACAGTTCTGATGTCTTAGAAATACCTTTCTTTGAATTTGCTTTGCAATTCAATTGGATGCAGTCCGTCTTTAGCTTTTCTCCTGTGCTCTTACCATCATTGTTGTAGGTGATAGCTTGAAAAATTAAAAGGTCTGTAGTCTTTCTATCTGTGCAGAATGTCAGCATATAAATATCACTCAGCTACGGTGACTGAAATGAGGATTCCCTAGTTCTTTCCCTCATAGCAGAACTGAGGCATTTGGGATTTTATTTATAGGTAGACCTAGCTAAGGGGTTTGAACAGTAGTTGCAAGCAGCATAAAGAAGGAATTAATTCACAGTGCTCAGCTAAAGAGCCATTTACTTTTGAGTAAATGGTTTTACAGGCCAGCTTCCCAGTTGTCATACAGTCAAAATGGAAGGGCCAAATGACCGAAACTATAAAAGTCAAGGATGTGTGACACCTCTCATACCTATTAGTGCCTCTGGACTTGGCCCATCAGAATGAGAAATGCTTAGAGATATCTGGAGAGTTAGAAGCTCTAAAAGCTAAATCTAATTAGGTTGGTTTGTTTCTGTGCTGCTACTTGGGGGTGAAGTGAGGCAACCGTTTATAAGCTGGAAGAGAGCAATGCTGCGTTGCAGTTCAGGTTAATGAAGGAAGAAGTAAATTGTGACTGTTCTATTGGAATCACAGAGGAATGTACCTACCTGAATGGAAACTAGACAGTGTGTTGGGAGTGACATTGCCTTGTGTAGGATTTGGAGATCCTAAATGAGTGCAAGTCACGTTGACCTCCTTTGTATTTCTTCCTTCTCACTTGGAGAGTAATTGAGACAAAACCCCATGCTGGCTTCACACATCTCCTAAGGGAATTGCTGAGTTCCGATGGAACCTCAGACCCGTGATCTGAAGTCACTTTGGTTTTGTCTTGAGGTTTCAGCCCACTTGGTCCCACAGGGAATTACTCTGTTTTTTTTCTACTCATCAGATGTGTGATAGGCTGATGAAGCAGTGGTTCCCGCATGCACCTGGTGCTTGCTAACTCATCTTGAGCTGAGCTGCCATCTTTTGCCACAGCTCCCATTAGTCATTTGCTGTTGTTGTTTTGTTGTTGTTTTTCTCCCCTAAGATTGCATCCCTAGCTATTAGTGAGGGACTGAGCTCCGGAGTAGTCTGAAGTCATATGGCAAATGAAAGGGTTCTTGGTACCCCTTTCCTTTATTATTCTGACGCTGTGATAAACAGCATGCACTACAAATTGACACTCGCTGATCTGGTCTTATAGGACATATTTATGACACATACAGGCTCTGAGTTAGAGCCACAGGGCAAGAGTGACAGAACAGGTTTTCTACAGTCTTTTACCCCTAATTATTGTCTCAGTCCAGTGAAATACAGTTACTAAACAGCTCTTGGCTTTGCAGCTGCTGTTAACAGGGCTATGTACCTGAGCTGCAAACTGAGTTGTTATCTTTTTCTGCACCCTTCTCCAGACCCATTGAGCAGTCTAGGGTGTTCTTTTCAGCACTTCAAAACACAGGGTACCTAGCCAGGAGCCTTTGTGGTAAGAAGCTGCCCACTGCTGTGCAGGAAAAGCTGTAGGTCTGAAACACAGCATCTGGATCAGCTGAGCTAAGTCTTCTCTGATTTTACCAGTGGGATGCGCAAATGTGACTGCTCTCATTAACATTGCAGTACATTCTGTCTGGTAAATATACTTCAGGGGCAGTTGTCATCAGTTGCCAGTTACGACGATTTAAATAGAGAATGAAGTAGTATTATTTCCCTTTACTTATTGATGAAGCAAAGATGATTTCCTCAAGGTCGCACATAATTTCTGTGGCTGAGTCAGAGGATGTGTGACATGGTGTGTTTTATCTACGAGGTTCAGTCTTGTGAGCTCTTGTGCATGGGCTTCTCTCTACTCGTCTGATTAATTCAGCTTGAATTTGTCACCTAGGAAAAGAGAAAATTTTTGTAAATGTTTGCAGAACCATGACCTGAAACTGTAAAAGAGCTCATTTGAGTTACAGATGCTGTAATACTCAGAGAAGAGGACTTGAAGAGTTTTTCCTTTTAAAAGGATTTTAACTGTCTCTTTTGAATTCAGAGAAGTCTCATTTTCTCTGTAGCTTTCTCTGACCTTTCCTAAGTAAGAAATATAGTTTCCTTATGCTAGTAGACATAATTTATTACTGCTTTATATGTGGTTCAGAATTAAAATCTGCGTACAAACAGAGTAGTTTCTTCTTTTTTGAGACTATAGGAGAAGGAAAAATATCGATAAATAAAAGCACAATACAAATATTAGTAGAATACTCTTAAAATATAGGGTCACAAAATTGCAGGGATTAGAAGGGACCTCTGGAAATCGTCTAGTCCAACTCCCTGCTAAAGCAGTAGATCGTAGTGGAATGTGTCCAGGTGGGTCTTTTTCAGTAGCCCCCAAACCTGTATTGTTTTGTTGTTTGCTTGTGCCACCTTGTGAGCCCTTATAGCCAAGGGGATCCTGTGAGAGAGAGTGCCTTGTTCTGCTGCAGTCTGGACTTGGGGCCTGGCACATTGGATGCCCTGTTTAGTACCTGACCTGTAGGCTTCTGTACTCCAAGAAAGAAGAAACTGGTCTGTTTACATGCAGAATTTAATTTTACTTTCTCTGACCTAACATAAATCACAGAGATAAATGGAGTTCTTGTAGCAACTGTTGCCTAGGATGCAACCATTTGTCAGCACAGGTATCACAGAGACCCAAGCTTATGAGATTTCTTGTGGAAAGTTTCCCTCTTTCTTAAATAGAGACAGTCTGATAGTTGTGCTTGAAAAAGACTTTCCTTCAGTATGTATGAACATGAAAACTGGGTCTTTTTCAGTCATTTATCTGAAAAACCAGGTGCATTAAAATGTCATCTGTTTCTAAAAATAAACACAGTTGAGATAATTCACAAAATAGTTATATACAGCATTATTTAAATAGGGATGGAGGGGGAAGGATTAGAAGAGAGATGGGTTTGTGTCTGTTCATACGTATCGTAATGATACTACATTGAAGGTTATTGTTTAGGTGCTCAGGAAGAGGAAAAATTCATATATTAAAAAACCCCAGAATTAGAGTTGCCTGTGTATGTATACCTTTATGTATCTGTATTTCACAGCTTTGTGCTTATCCATTGCAATAACTTTTACTCAAGTGTTTTTTATAGGTATGTGAACTCATTTAATATGCATTTGAGTAGTGCTGAGTTAGGTATTGAAAGCAAATTGGAACCTAATATAAGATTCAACTAATAAAGATAGAGAGTAAAATGAGGCCTAAGTAGGCTTTATGGAAAATATCTTGTTAAATAAATATCATTTTAGTCTTCACAGATGTTGCGAGTCTAGCTGATAAAAGTAACTGCATCAACACGAGATGTTTAAGTAAAATAATAAAAAAAAAAGTAGCCAGACACCTGCTGTATATTTTATCTACCAAGGATGGGAACTGTGATCTTGAAATTCCAGCTTAGCTGCTGTCTGGAGCTTTGGCTGTGAGAGATGCTTTTTCATCATAGAAAAAACTGACTACTTGAATGAAAGCAGGCACAGATTTTATGGAGAAGCAAAACAGAACTCAAATGCTTTGGATCTGACTTACTGTATATGGTTTCCTGAGTTTGCTTTATGGTCAAGAAACAAGTGAAGGAGTAGTGTTTCTTTGGCACAGTTTGTGGACAGTAAATGTAGCTCTACAGCTACCTATTGTGCTCAGACAATGAATGAAAAAGCCCTGAGAGTGATTGAGGAGAGTGTTACTGCACCTCATTGTCTACTGGAATTGCTGGTGAGTCAGGCTGTGAGAAGAGAAAACAGGAGAATGGGAGAAAGCCAAGCTAATGTGTCAGGGAGAAGAAAGGGCCAGTTATCAGGTAAGACTTAGCTTGGCAGGATGGATTCTGGTGCAAATCTGTGATAGGGCTGCTTTGTCTGGCTTCTTAGCAGTCAGATGATCTCTCTTGCTGCTTTCTGCCTACTTCACCTAATATTGCTAGAGTCAGGCTCCTGCAGAGCCGTAGGGATGGTTGTAAAGATGGGGTAAAACTGGAAAGGTCACATCCACATTTAGATATGGACTTTCCAGAGTTGGCTGACAGTATTTAATAGAGGCAGTTTGTTCTAATTTACCCAGCAAGCCTTAAAGAACAGATCAGAAGTTATAATATCCACTAAAATAAAGCTGCTGTTTTGTCACTTAGCATGACCATTGGTTTTGTGAAGTGAAGCAGAGCAGACCTGTAGGAGTTTGAGGGTCCTGACTTGGTTACAGGTACAAAGTGGGACTGTCAGGATGCGTTACCTTGTAGGGGCTGCCTGTATCCAATCCTTCAACAGGGCAGGCTGAGTTGCAAATCCTGACATAAGGCCAGTTTCTGAGACTTCCATCCTTTGTCCCCCCTCCCTGCCTCTCTATGAAACACTACCATCTCCTTTACAGCTGCAGCTCCAATAATATATTAATTTATGAAGTATGAAAAATGAGGTAGTTTTGAATTAACGAGAAGGGGAATAGTGCTTCACAGACAGCAGGATAATCAATCAATAATAATGAGTCAGCATGCTCTGTTATTAAAAAAAGAAGGAAAATAATAGAATGGGTGGAGAAAAGCCCTTGGAAAAGGGGCATGTGGGTCCCTGTGAGACTCAATAATATTGTGACCTTAATCGTTAGTGATTAGATCTGGTTCACTGGACGACAGTTATTTTTCTTTGAGACAAACAGAACAACAAACCAACCCAACCCTTCAAAGCCATAACCTTAATACCTGACAATCCGTGGTAAAATATCTTTTTAATTCAATTTTTCCAAAGTAAAGAATAAAAAAATTCTGTACTTCTCATTGAGTGAATTTTTGATGAGCAGATTAGCAGAGTCTGCAGGATCACAA
>PPHD01012774.1:0-17797 GCA_002909625.1 Bambusicola thoracicus | reverse complement strand
AATTAGCAGTCTTTCATTGGAAGTATGTGAGAAGCGGAAAAGAACATGTGTGTGTGCATGGATTCATGTTCTAGGGTACAAGGCTGTGCTCCATCAAAATGCTCATTTATTGCAGTATCTTGCTAAGATGTATAAGCAATAGTACCAAACCAAAGTAAGTTTTTTTATCACATGATTAATTTATGGGAGTTGTTATTAGGGGATGCTACAAATACCCAAATATTATGTGGGTTCAGAAGAGGATGAAACATATAATTAGGTTCCTCAAGGCTTATTCAGTGTGATGGACCAAATGCAGCAGATAAAATCTACCATGGTCAGGTACCGGTGTGGAACAAACTAGTTGCAGTTATACTCTGCCAGTCTGTTCTTGATCAGATGTACTGATCAGGCTCAAAGCTCTCAAGTCACCTAGAGAGACCCTGTAAAGATGCTGGATGAAATTCTGCTCCTCAGTAAGTAACTTTACCCTGCATCTCTCTTGAGCTTCTCAGCAAGCACAGGCAGGCAGAACAACTTGAACTTACCAAGTACTCAGAGAACATGCAGAAGGGTCGTGAAGGTTGAACTTGGATAGCAATGTTGCCTTCTTCTCCTTCAGGCAGAACAGCCCCATGGTCATCTATGATCTACAGGAAGAATCATAGAATCACAGAATACCCTGAGTTGTAGGAGACCTCCAAGGATCATCAAGTCCAACTACTGGCTCACAATGTCTGAGAGTGTTGTCCAAACGCTTCTTGAACTCGGGCATCCTGGGGCCATGATCACTGCCCTGGGAGACCTATTCTACTGCCCAACTACCAGTGCCCAAAGGGATGTATCATTACTGCTTTGATTAACTTAGGGAAATATTTGTGATGTAACAAGTGAATGACACATGGGGACAGTCAGCATTTTCTTAATGCGTGTGCCCCCAAATACAGCTGAGCTGAGATGTAGTGTATCAACATACCCGCACATCATAAGGTGGAACAGCTTTTCCCAAGGAACCAGGTTTGATTTTCATTCCTTTCATATTGGCACATATTGTTACCTGCATAATAGATAAATATATATATATGTTATATATATTCATATTTCTGCAGCATTTTGTAGATTTTATTATGGCCTTGCTTTAGGCCTGACACCTCTTCATGACTTTGTCATGACCAGGACTGAATCAGGACCAAAGCACCATGGTTCTCCATCACATCAGGGAAGGGTCAGCTGTGTGGAATCAGGTTGTTTTTGCTAAGACTGAGCCAGTGGATTCTCCTGTAAACACTTGAATTTGCAAAACAGGAGAGACAAAACAGCAGAGACATCGCATATCTTATTTCAATAACGGGACAATTAATTTGGGACCATCTCAAGGGTAAGTAGAGAGAATGCCTGAAATCTGATTCTTAATAGCTTTGTTACGTTTGCTTACAGAGTCAGCAGGGATGTGAACTGATTTAATACTTTCCATCAGAAGCTCAGATGGGCCAAACTGATACTCAGAGCAAATTAATTATTTTTCCTTTTGAAGCAAAGACAATGAAAGGATCTACTACAAGTTATTTTGCAGGGAGCTTCTTTTCAAAAAGTTCATTTGAACAATTCTCACCTTTCCACTGACTAAACAAAGCACACTGTGCTTTGGGCATTGTTACCTTTGAGATGGCATACTGCAGAAATTAATACAAACATACTGTTTCGGTCTGGCCATAGCCTTCATGGATATCCAGCCCTGTTTGGATTTTCCACTTCTCCATCACCTCAGGATTGAGCGGTTCTCCTCCAGATAGACAGTGTTTCACAGTCATGAATTTGTAGCTTGAGAAGAATAGCAAATAAAAGAGTTTTCTTAATTTTTGAAAATGGCAGTTGAATGGTCTTACCTAGGGAACATGCCTCAGCTTTCAAAGGAAGTATGCCTAAAACGTCACAAGCTAGCTTGGAAATGACTACAGTACTTCCATCACACTATTCTTGATTGGACTGCTAGGTTGCTCATGTTAACACTGAGGGGATTTATCTGTGTCAGTAGGAGCTGGGTAGGAGCTGGGTAGGGACAAAAAAAAGTGTTTGCAAATTTTCCTGGAAGAAGAGTAAACAAAGGCATTTCCTCGGGAGAAGAACAAGAAAAGAACTATCTGAACAAGCAGGTCAGGTGTTCTTGGAAAGCTGAATTAGGTGACTGTGTCCTGGCAAAATAAGACAATGAGTACATTAGTAATGGTATGAAATCTCCTAACAAACCACGTTGACTACTCATAAGCTTAAATATTTTAAAGTGCAACAGACCAGTGGGAACAGCTGCCAAATAACTCTCAGCATGTCGAAGTCCTCTAAATGTTCACATCCTTCTCAAGGATACAGCAATGACTTCATAGTACTCCAACAGCTCCTTGATCTAGAGCTGTCTGAAATCCTCCTTGACTTAAACTTAACTGTGAGCCGTAAGTTTGGAGGAAGTGACACCTTAAAAAAGTGTACCTAATTTATATCTAATCATTTTAATCTATTTCCTATGTGCTCTTTTTTCAGGGATTCCATTCCTCAAGCCTGTATGGACCTAGGTGTGAATACTTATTCTCCTTTTTTTGGAACACAGCCTTTTCTTCTGAGAGCAAGGCTTTCCTTTAATTAGCTGTCCTTTAATTGAAAAAAAAAAAAAACAAACACAAAAACAAACCCTAACATAAGTGACTAAACAGCCAGTGTTGTCACAGCATTGTATCTCAACCCCTGCCACCCCTGCAACACACAGATGTGCAGTACCTGCTCACATCATGTTGGACAAGCATGCGGTAGGCAGTGGGAGCAGTACAGAAGACAGTGATAGGGTATCTTGAGAGAGTCTAGGAAAATAAAAGAAAGTGATTTTATTAAAAAGAAGATGTAATGGTGGCTCTGACCTAGTAGATATCATGAGATGCTAACTTGACAAGAGGGAATGGCCTCAAGTTGTACCAGGGGAGATTTGAGATAGATATTAGATAGATATTAGGAAAAATTTCTTCTCCAAAAGAGTGGTCAAAAGAATGGGCTGCCCAGGGAGGTGTTGGAGTCACTGTCCCTGGAGGTGGAAATGTGATACTCAGGGACATGGTTTAGTGGGGAAATATTGGTAGTAGGTGGGTGGTTGGACTGGCTTATCTTGGAGGTTTTTTCCAACCTTGGTGATTCTATGGTTCTATGACTTTTGTGCTAAAATGTTTGCTAAATGAAACTCATAAAAATGTGATATCTTTAACATGGAATAAATTGCGAATGAATGAAATAACCTGAGCACAGAGTGGTCGTAACAGTCAGTGCCAACATTAGAGAAAAAAAGCAATGCTTTCTGTCCAACAAAAATCATTCTTAAATGAATGACCACTGAGAGCATCTAGTAGTTCCATGTCAGATCATTTTCTGCTTCCCAAGGTGATTGTCCTAGCCCCAGAGTTAAGTGACAGTAGTGAATTGAGATGAAGCTTTCCCAAGTTTATTCTTGGGGCAGTCTGAATCTCCTCTCCCACAAGAGGCTGATGTTGAGGATAAAGTTCAGAATAGCACAAACTCAGTTCAGGCCCATACTCTACTCTGATTACTGACCAATGCCCACCCTCCTCCCAAAGTGCCCAGAAGTCCATATTCAAACTTCACTTTAGACTAAGCATGGGATAGGAGAGCAGTGATCTTGAGTTAATTCTCTCCTGCACCTTTCAACACATCCACACTATAGCCTAACCAGGAGGGAAAACACTTGTTCCTGTTTTTACTGTTCACCATAAGGAGGGATAATTGCTAGGATGTGGAAAATACCATGCCTGCTGCTGAAGAACGCTGAGTAGGTATGCTCTGGAATCCAGTTTGTTTGTTTCATTTATGCCAGCTGGAAACAAAGCTCAGAGCATGGAATGTTATGCTTACTTCTGCAATGACTGTTGGTTTAAACTGTGGCATATTGTGAACAAAAACACAAGATCCACTGATCCATGGTGCAAAAACGCTGCTCCAAGCTGCCTTTACCCAGCCAGTATCAGAGGTATTCCACATTATATCTGAAGGAGTCAAGTTCATCCAGTGCCTGATAAAGCAGAGGGGAAAAATAAATGGTTCACACAGCGTGAAAGACTTGACTTAGGCCCAAGTCACAGCACAATTAATGGAAACAACAGGAGGCTTCCATTAGAAGATGTGGTTTCAGCAATTAGGGCTCTTTAGAAAGTTTGTAGGAATTTAAGATTTGAAACATTCTCTTGTTTCCATTCATTTCCTCCTGCTTAACATTTACAGTGTCTGTTTTACTCCTGAACAGCCCAGAACAGCCTTGGAATGTGTTGTGCTATTGGATTAAAACCAAAAACTGGTCATTTGGAGTAGGCTTTTCTCACCTTGTGGATCAGAGTCACCAGCCAAATCACAGGTTACTTCTCTAGGAAAATAACCAAGTTAGTTTTGTTGACTCCATACTACCACCTTTCAATAGAAAATGTCTAAGGACATGTATGTTATTTTTCACAGAATTCTCCCTTCATGGTAAGTACAGATGAGATTGCTGTTGAGTGGATGCAAATAAGTGTCAAGCTAGATTCCGAATGAACTGTGACTTTTCAGATGCTATGATCCAAGGGCTTTTGGTCCTCAAGGAAGGCTTACATAATATTGAGGAACTCAACTTTATCTGGTTTTGCTACGAGGAGGCTATCCTGACTGCTACTCTGCAATAGCCCTGTGAGTGACTAAACACCATGGCTGATGTTTTCAACTGAGTCTACAGAAAACTTTTAATAGCCATTGTTTCACTCTGAGAGAAAAAAGAGGAGGAAGAAGCAAGATCCTACACTGATGTACTGCCTACATTTATTGCAGTTTTTATTGGAGTGTTACATTTTAAAAAATAATAATTCTTTACTGTGAGGGTGACAGAGCCCTGGAACAAGCTGCCTGGAGAGGTGGTGGAGTCTCCTTCTCTGGAGATATTCAAAACCCAACTGGGTGCTTTCCTGTGCAACCTGCTGTAGGGAACTGCTTTAGCAGAGAGTGTTGAAGTAGGTGATCTCCAGAAATGCCTTCTAACCCCTGTCATTCTGTGATTATGTCACTTAATCAAGATACTGAGAACATCCAGGAACAATACCTGCTACTGGTTGCAAATCCGATGCCGTAACTGCTGTGGGACTGCACCACCATTTTTGGAGAGCCTGTACTTCCACTAGTAAAATAGATGAGCATTGGGTCGTCATTTCTTGTCTTAACGCATTTGTGGTCAGCAGATGTCACCCTTCAGAAGAAATAGCATATGATGGTTACTACACACACATTTTCCACAAAGGAAACTTTTTTTTTAAGATTCAAGAGTTAAACAGGAAAATATTTGGCACTAAAACATATGATCTCACAAAATAAATAGTTACATCAGATGGTACATGTGAGAGTTATAGAGCACATTTTGATAATCACATTTGTGTTCCATACATCATAATTTTCACAATGTGAACACCTAGAGGCAGTGACTGTCTGCAGCTACATTTCAATGGCTCTGAAAGTGCTTTTTGTGGAACAGCAGGTAGCTGCAAAGCCAACTTCTGCCTCAACATATACCATCTCCCTCTTCAAAGTCAGTGGAAGCCATATTCATGCTGTGATGCCAGATAAGGTGCTCTTAGACACACATTATACTACTGAAGTTCAACATGCTGATGAATTATCCAGACTGTCTGGGCTATCAAGTTAGTCAAGGGAAGATATAGCTGATGCCATGTCAGCTAGGCAACAAGAATTGGCAACAGTTGTATTATCGCAGAATTCAAGAGCCATTAGGCTGGGCTCTAGTAGACAAGCACAACATGACTTCAGATCAGTACTCTTTGCTCTTATGTTGTGATCACAGTTGTCAGCTTCTAAAAAGGTCTCTGCTTCCAAGATGCTGAGTAAGGAGCACCTCAGAGATCTGATTCCAGCACCCAAGAGGTATGCTGGAGGGATTTGTACTTAATGCAGTGATAACAGTGAGTTGGCAGAGGGTTGGAAAAACATAACTCATCTGTATTTTGGAATGTGAAAACTCAGCAATGTCACCTGACTGACACAGTTTCCTTTATTTCACAGAGATGATGCTAAGACAACTGGATACTCACGCAAAGAGTTCTTTGAGGTTGAGCCACCCATCTCTGTTCCCTTTGGCTACAATTAGTTTGGTTTTCAGAAACTGGCAGTCAGGCAAGATAGATTCCACTACAGGTGCCAGGGTATCATTGGTAATCATGCACTTGGCCTTTGAAGCCTGGAGGCGGTATAAAATATCTTTGGCTGTTAATTGGGATGTTCCTGGAATAAAGACAATTCCTGGAAAAAAGCAACAAAGAATTTGGAAAATGGTCCAGTTGCCTTTATGATGTTTATGCAACACAATAGTGTGGAATAAAGACGTTGTTCACTTTAATAAGGAATTAATACCTCCAACATGATATGGAACTCAACAGATGAAGTTCAGGTAGCTTACGCACATTGCTCTGTCAACATCTCTGTCTAGCTTGGATTAATTTTGTAGCACGAACAAATGTGAGTCTGGATAATGGGCAGAATGTGATTGGTATTGCAGTTTCAGAGGGGAAAAAAAACCAATTTCCTGGATTTCTATGCATCCTTTTCCCAAGAATTTCAATAGTCTGAACATATATGATTGATTTCAGTCTTGTGGCACCTTCAGAGGTGTCTACCAAATTTTTCAATTGGAAAACTGAAGAACTGAGCTGCTGAATGATATTCCCATGTCATAATACAGGAAAAAAAACATGGATACTGGGTTCCCTGAGCCTCAGTACCATCTGCAGCCTGCAACAGAGCAAACAATACAAAAATGCTTGTATGTGTCCCTGTTGATTCTGAATTATTCTATCATGGATGTTATGCAGACTGAACAGGTGATAGGTCAAATTCTTCTGAAGAATTTGTGGAAATAACAGCAGAGCAGAAAAGTATTCCACTGAATTATTAACTATTATTGTCATATTACTGCATTAGAACTGTCCATACTGATAATATGTCTGGTCAAATCTGGCCTCAGATTGTAACCATTTGGCCTCCACTGGCTTCAACTAAGGATGGCATTTAATCAAACAAGGTCTGTTCAGCATCTAGTTTGTAATGTTATTTAGGTTCCTGTGTGGGTGCTGCCAGCTCTCCTTCTATATACAAAAGGGTAACCGTATAGCAAAGAACAGCTAATTCCTGCTTGCTTTTTTTCTCCCACCTTTTTTTTTTTTTTTTTTTTTTTTTCCCAGATTGACAGAGCAATGTTTTCCACATCTATTTATTTTCTGCATTCTTTCTGTGTCTCAGAGATCAGTACGACAACTCACCTGCCCGGATGCAGGCTATACTCAGTAGCCACCATTCAGGGACACGAGGCAGAACTGCCAGAACTCTATCACCTCTCTGCAAACCACATGCCTCAGAAAGTATGTTAGCTGTTTTCCTGGACAGAAATCCCAACTCTTCAAAGCTCCACTTCACCTCCTCCCCTTCATCATTCACCCACCAAAAAGCTGGATTTGCTGGTCGCCTTCCATCCTAGAACAAAGCAACAGAACATATTAAATAAGATGGTAAACCTTAAAAGGTTTAGTTTCAATCCAAAATAACTCCAGACTACGCAAATGGTCTTTGGTAATCAGCCCCTTGGAGTGATGTCCACATTTCTGACACAGAAAATACTGTGTTGTAATTTCCAGCTACTATTATCCAGCAGTCATCACAAAAACTGGCTTTTATTGTCTGGTATTTGTTTCAATGTCTATAAAATAGAAGAAAATCGCTACCTTCTCCAGTTGCAGCCACTCATCCAAGACATCACTTGCAAAGTTGAAATATTTGGGTAGTTCCTTTTCACACCGATTTACAGAGTCATAATATGAAATAATCTGGGATGTAAGAAGCCTGTTACATCCATGGAAAAGTCTGGAAGGAGACCTCAGAATTTGCAAGCATTGAGGAATCCGGGATATCATAAACGTCCTCATGACAAATGAAGATTTATCAGGCAGTGGGAAAAAAGTCCAGATGAACACTTACAGGCCTTGGATATCTGCAGTGAAAGAAATTGTGTTTAGAAACAGCCAGATATTTGTTTGTTTTTTTTTTTTCCATCTTTGTTCTCTAATTTTTCAGTTTATGAACGAATCCCATATCTCTTGATATCTCTTGATATCAAAATCCCATATCTCTCCACTCTTCTAAGCTTTATACTTTGCTGACAGAAATGAAATAGTCTACTGCTAAAAGTCAGGAAATGTGCTGAGCTCAGTACACTCTGTATATTTGAGTGATATCATCTACAATATCTACGATACATTTCTGTGATTCAGGAGTCTATGCAATTATGTTATATCTTACATGCACACTAGGTGGCGATTCTCCACACCAAATAATTTATGAAACTGTCTCTCTTTTTCCTAGTGAGTTCTGATTTTGCTGGGGGCCTGGAATAAACTCAATATAAACAGTATGCAGGCAAATATGAAATTCCAAAATCTTCCATTTGTTTTTCCCTTCATCTGAAGGTGCATCACGTTTTACACATTGTAAAACATACAAAGAAAATTCCATCACTTCCATCCTACGCAACATACAGGTACATGCAGTTATTTACAGCCCAGCTTGGAAATTCAAAAAAATTGGATCTTTACTCATAGATGAGAACCATCTGATTAAATTTATGGGTTTAATCAAGTCCCTAGTGACCTCATTAAATCTAAGGGAGTCTTTCCCTTTGTCCTGGAAGGACTGAGTTTCATATCATTCTCCTCTTATTCCAGTTTCCCTCCTGGAGATTGGAAGCCCTTTCCAAATTTGTGCTTATTCCCTCCTAGGAGATTTTCAGAAGGGATTTGATCTGATTGCTGTTTGTTTCAGTGGCAGACGGGGAAAAACCAGCTCTATAAGCAGATGTGTTTGTCATCCCACCTGTGCTCTGGGAGCCTTAGGCTGGCGTAGCTTACAACAGGATATGTTCAGATCAAATAGGTCTTGTTCCTTTTCCTTTGTTATTCTGAAAGATGGTTTTTACCCTCCTAGGATATTACTTGGAAGACAGCTTTGGAAAAGAGATGAATAACAGATGTTTTCTCTGTTACAAAGAGAAAACAACCACAAAGTCAAACAGGAGACTCTTATCTTCCTGCTTTTTTCTTCCTTCCCTTTAGAACCTGATTGCTGTGTCTGTATTTACGTGTGATCTTATCTTGAAAGCAGCCTGAGTATACAGCTCTCTGATTTCATTAGTCACCCTGCACAAGTGCTAATCAGACACGTCTCAAGGTGCATTACAACCCAAAGCCTTTGAGATTTACAAGGTAGAGTTCACTTGAAACCAAGCCTTCCTCACACCAGGTATGAAAACAACCTAAACTGGGGCAGTCCCAGAAAGTGAAGACTCGCACATCAACCACAATGAAGATCACCAATCACTTCTGAGAAGTACCCTCCTAATACTAAATTTTTCATTCTTTAGTTTAACAACATGAAAGAGTGAAGCTACACTCATATTTCTTCAAGAGAAAAATTCCTTTAACTGTTAGTTTGGTTCTTCTGAACTGGACAGATCTGTCCTCAAGTCATCTCTGTCCTCGCCCTCCAGACTGATCAGCCCTCTCGAGATGCTGCACCTTTGAGTGGACACCCTAAACGACAGATTTAGACATGGTTTAAGGATCATAGGTGTTCCTGCTATGACTAGAGGCTGGCAAATATTTCGGCTTCAGCGTTCACATTTGAAAGCTATCCAAAGGTTGAAAGGAAACATTTGGAGCCTTCATTTACTGTACAGATACTAGCTAACGGACTTGGGTCACAAGCTGTTCACATCGCATGAAATTGTTCTATAGCTGAGAATCAATGACAAAATGTTCTGGTTTAACCTGCAGAGAAGGTATCTTTCTTGAGCTGCAACATGGTACTTCATCAGAGAGCTTACCCTGAATCAGTCTGCAGGGTGTAGATTCACAAGCACAACAGGCAAACAGGTATTAACCAGAGGAACAGCTATGATCTACTTTTCCTTGGTGCTGGAACAGGTTGCCCAGACAGGTTGTGGCTGCTCCATTCCTGCAGTTGTTCAAGGCCAGGTTGGATGGGGCCCTGGGCAATCTGATTTAGCACTTGATCTATTGCTTGGCAGCCCTGCCCACAGCAGGGTGTTGATGATCATTGAGGTCCCTTCCAAGTCAAGGCATTCTAAAGTTCTGTGGTTCTGTGATCCTCTGATTCTAGTTACCTCACTTACTGCCCTGTCTGTAGCTCTGTGCTGGGTTACGGTCACAAGAGCAGGTTGTCAAATTGACTTATGCTTCTGTGGGCATGTTTCCCCTCCTGCGCTCTCCCACCTTCTCTCCAGGGTTCTTATTACTTACAGCAACTGTAAACCTATTATCTCCACAGAAATTGTTTTTCCAAACACTGCTAGAGATGGGGAAGTAATTACGTTAACCTTCCAATGGAAAGGTGCATTTGGCTCCACTGATGGTAAATTTAACAACCTTATCAGCCTCTACGTTTGGCTGATAAAACAGCAGCCATCCGAGCAGCAAATACTGCTGCTTAGTGCTCCTTTGCTCCTTTCTTTTTGGTCACCGAATAAAGGTAGGGCAAGATGAAGACGCAGCATTTCTTCTTTCTGCCATTGTTATTTCTCTCAGGTTTCCTGGCTGTAGAGAGCATAAGACCAAATGAAAGAAAGCTAAGGAAAGCCAAACTCCCCAAAATAAGAAAGGAGAACAGTGTACTCTTGCTGAAAAAGAGCAACTTTGACAGAGCATTGAAGGAAACGAAGTACCTGCTGGTGGAGTTCTGTGAGTATCATGTTTGTCTGTTATCCTGGCAGCTCTGCAGAGCACGGCTGATGCTGGAGCACAAAGGTACACCTGTTCTACTGTTGCTTTGCCCTCCAGCAGCCCTTGTTCTACATCCACCATGTCTCTATTTCTGACAATAACTACAATCACTGATTCCTTTTTGGAGTATTCGAGCACCAGCCTGTTCCATAATACTGATACTAAGATAAGTTTACATGTGTGCAGCTCCGACTTTGCATTCTCTGCTTCCACTGCCTAATCTTGCAAGTGTGTTTCACAGCGATGATGGGTGAAACTCTGTGTTCAAATATCAGAGAGAGCTTTCCTCATTCTTACATTTTCATGTATGAGATTTATGCCAGATGGCATCTCTCCTCTGTAAGCATTTGGGCTTCAGGGAATGGCTCAGTACATTATTTTAGTGTCTGTAACTGCATGATGTAGGTCTGCAAGACTCCTTCCCTGAAATCAGCACTTAATTAGGTGGAGGCAGGCTTGTGGTTTTTCTATTGCGTTCGTGCTCATTCCTCACAGGGAGCAACTAATGTTGTGAGTTAGGAAGTCTGACATTACAAAAAGTAAATCACAAAAGCAAAAGCCAAAAAATAGTCTTGTGATTGCACCCACCAAAAAGCTCAGACATTGCATAACTTCCCCATCCACATGGGGAGGTTTTTTGAACAGCCTGCTGGTAGCACAAACTCTTACTGCCAGAGCAAAATTACTTCAAGGGGCTGTGTGTCACAGTTCATGCCTACAAACCTGAGGATGCCAATTCATGTTCAAAAGGTCCTTCTCAGTTTCACTGCCAGTGGCCCCAGTAAGCCCATAGAGGCCACAGTGTGGTGTAGGAGTTAAAAAGAGCATTTCTGCAAAACTCATTCACAGTGGGGTTGCAGAAGCCCTATGGACACCATTGGTCTTTCCAATGTGTTTTACTAGCTTGCTTCATACAACCTATCAGGGAGGCCAGTCCCATGGAGCAGTGCTCATCCCACTCCTTCTCCAGATTATCACTGACATTCACGTTGAATTTTAACAGATGTGCTTGATGATTGCATGCCTGCATACCTTGTGCTCAGTGCTTTGCTGGATCAGAAGTGATCATTCAGCCTTCAGAAGGACAGAAATAATGTGTGGAGACACAGCATATTTAATATTAAACACCATGCACTATGATTGGTGCAGAGAGAGGAGTTACAGCAGAAATAAAGGAGTCCTATGAGAGACCGCAGTGTAAATAAAAATGCTGTAAATCTCCAAGTAGAGACAGTTCAACCAAACAGGCAGGGGAAGATACTACTTAAGATAGGAACTTCTTTCTGAGATAAGTTTACTATGAGAGTGTTCAATGATTATGGACAATGGACTTTTCAGTCTGTGTAAGAAAACAAAAGCTTTGTCTCTGTTCCCTGAGCTTGACATTGCTTCACCCTGCTATCAGCTGTGCAGCACTCACTGAGCTCAGCACACACACCAGCTCAGCCTTAAATCGCACACTTTGCAGCCTAGCTCTGCTCTGAAGGCAGGTAGGCATTAGGCACAAGATGCAAACCCAAAATCTATCCTGAATCTGGAATAGCTATTTGAAGTTAAAGCAATATCCTAACTTTGCAGAAGCAGATGTGATGAATTAATAAAACTAACTTTGGGTCATACTAAACATTTCATTAATCCTCACACTGTTACAAAACCTAACATATTGCTTAAACTTTGAGAGCAATTGCTTTAGAAACTTATTTTAAAAACTGAATGTTTAAATGACATGTTTGTAATGTTGAAATTTAGCAAGAATATATATACGTTTTTATTATTTGTTGAGGGTTTAAAGCTACTTGCCAAACTCATCCTGCAATTGTGAATTACTTTGGTTCCCGGTGTGATATTCTGGTGAAAAAATACTGTATCAGAAAATCCCAATTCAAGCACTATTCTCAACCTTTTTAAGAGCTGATTCAAAGCACTGAACCTAAACATCCAAGACTGTAGCCAAGCCTCCTTGCTGCTGGCATCAACTATATCCTGCAACACATTTCAGGATTTCAGCCTAATACCAAATGGGAAGAAGATGTGAAAAGTTCCATCAAAAATGAGAGATGAATAAAGATTTGTTCAGAATACAGCAGCTCAGCGACCTGGGCAGTCACAGAATGTAGCAGACCTAAACCAGGATCTCCTGCTCCTCCTTCAGAGAAGTCTCGGCCCTCCATCTGATACTCCCCTACTCACACAAATGGATTTCTTCAGAACCAGAGGACGAACAAACCATATCCTTGCACTCTGGACCTTTGGATAAAGTCAGAGAGGAAACACTGCTCCCCTACCACATCTTGACCAGTGAGCCTCGCTGCATTCTGGTGTGGATTCAAGGTCACTGCATCTATCTGAAGGGCTTACTGAAAACCCATGGACTGCCTTTCTTCCTACAAACAAGAATGACATCTACAGAGAGTTTTAAAATCATTCAGACTAAGTTCCTCAGCCAAGACACATTACCTGGAAGTCTCCAGCCTCAAACTCAGCAGGTCCCTTTGGAGACAATGCCACTAACTAGCTTTCAAGGCAGTGAAAATGAATCCCGTCCTGCAGCACTGGCCCAGGATGTGGGAAACCTGAATCTACTCTGGTTCACATCTGGTCCATTTGCTAGAATCTGATTTGCCATGGAATGAAAAGGATAAAGATCAGACATGCATGTGCATAAAGAGTCCATAAGGAATTTTTTGTGCCCTGCTCCTTAAAGTAGACTAAGTAAACTATGTGAACATGGAACTACTCTGGGAATTGAGATAATGAGAGACTGAGCAATATTCCCACATAGGGAATTTGTGGGGCTGCTAGGAATTAGTTTTAGAAATCCAGAATGAATGCAAGACCTGAGATTCTTCTTCTCAACCCTTTCTCAATTGTGGTAATGCAGTGAGAGGATGCAAAGGAATCCCAGACACCCCAGAAAATGGACTTGTACCAAGGGGAAAAGCATAAGCTCCAAATTTGGATTTAATGCTCTAGGATCTGCCTTATGTTAGTACTGAGAAAACCTCAACCCTGCTGTATAACAGTATCGACTTACCAGTGGCAGAATATTCAGTGAGGAAAGGCCTGCTTTGCCATCTTCTGCCCAGTGACTCCCAGGCCCTCCTGGTGCCTCCTGCAGCTCCACCCACACTGTGCCACAGCTCTGTCTTCCTTCAGGCAAGATTTAATATAAAACAATCTGCTGATTTTCTGCCATGCAGTGTCAGTACCCTAATGAGCCGAGTGAAGTACGCTGGGCAAATTCCCATTATAGAAACGAAGTAATGATCCAGAAATCCAACGTTCTTCTGCCTTCATCCTGACTGCTTTCTGCAATGAGAAAGTAACTGAAGGGGCAGCACAAAGGAGGTGGGGGAGGGCAGAAGAACAGAGAGTCCACTTTCAATTTGCTTTTTTTTTTTTGGTGAAAGAACAGTGAACAATGTCTGAAAACAGCACAAGCAACAGATGGCATTGTGCCCGTCCTCTTATCTGAATTATGTGTCCTGATTGTGCTAGGAGCGCTCAGTTTCAAAGTTCACATGAATGGGTCCTCATTCTGCTGCAGTCAGCAGCGTTGCCATTAGTGTTAAACTGATCTAAGTGTCACTCAGATGCATGCTAGCATAGGGAACATAGTGCACCTGCACCAAGAGATAGCAGATCTTGCATGAGTGTTGCCTGCATGGGAGAGTTTTGTTATTTACACTTTGTGTTAAGTGAATATAAACCCCTATGGTGAAGTGTACAGCAGAATATTGCTGCTTTCAAATTTTATCCTCTAAAACAAGATAATTAACAAAAAATCCCAAGCACTTCAACAATTAAGCATCACAGGGAGGATGAAATGTGTCCACTTACAAACACAAACACTCCAAGTACTACTGCAAACAGCCACCAACCGTGACCATTTTCAGTCATGTATTAACTTAGTCCCCACAGACTTCTCTTCTCCAGGCTAAAATCTCTCAGCACTTCTCCATGTAAGAGGCATTGCATCCCTCTGATGATTTTCATGGCTGTCGGCTCTAACAGCTCCATATCTTTCTGATGCTGGGGACCCCAGTGCTGGATGCAGGACTCCAGGTGGGATCTTACAGGAGTGGAGCAGAGTGGGACAGTCACCTATCTCCACCTGATGTCACACCTTTGGTGCAACCCAGGCTACACTTGGCTTTCTGGGCTGCAAAAGCTTGTTACTGGTTCAAATCCCATTTTTCATCTCCAAGTTCTTCTCTGCAGAGCTGCACTCAGTCAATTTTTCTTCCAGACGCTGACAACACTGAGGATTGCCTTGACCCAGCGCAGGACCCTGCACTTAGCCTTAGCTTCATGAAGTTCACATGGGCCTATTTCTAAACCCTGTCAAGGTCCCTCTGTGCAGCAGTTGTCACCAGTTTTCCTGTCTTATTTATCTAGGTGGTAACATTTTCATTGTCTTTTTATAACCTAGGGACAAACACACAAGCGGTGCATTTGTGCATCGCACTGCTACTTTGCTCTCCAAGCACCTATTAAAAAAAAAATAAAAAAAAAAATTTACCTCTTCTAGCAGATCTGTGCATGCAGTGAGCCACGAGATCAGCCATGGGATTCCTGCAGCCTGTGACTGGCAATTGGTGCTGGGATAACGACATTTAATAGGCAAGATAGGGTTACTCTTAAAGACATTCAGCTCCTTCCCAAGGCATTAAAGCAGAAGGTGACGTTTCTGAAACAAATGGGAAGCCACTGACTGTATACATGAGAAGGGAGACTTCCATGCAGCGAAGGGAGCATGACTGATTTTAAATCAGTGTGTCAGCTCACCCATAAAGCCAACATCCAAAGCACACTCACTCATGTGCTAGGAGCTGATTCCAGCAATGCAGAAATCTGCTCACTACATGGAGAATAGGAACAATTAAAAAACACCCCCAAACGTGTATCTGACAACTAAGCTTTATACAGGAACCTAATGCACCATGAGGGAGAGTGGGATGTGGGTGCCTCATTCACGTAGGCTTTGCTGGAAATCTGTCTCAGTCCTTAAGAGTACATTGTCTGAAATAGACAGTGGATTTATTTGCTAAATATGCATTTAAAAGGGAGCTGGATGGTTGAAGTGCATGTCCAGGCAGGTATAAGCATCACTAGAATCACTAGATGATATTTTGGTTGCTGGATGCAGTCCTATTGATTAGCATCTATCCCTTATCTAGATGTCCTTATACATGCTTTTTTTAACTGAACATTCTGTATAAGGATCCGAACTCTTGAATGATCTTCAGTGTTTGCATAGCAGAAGACCTCAACTGAACTGCAAACTGCAAACATTAAATTAGCTCAGATTCAAAGTACAGAAGTCAACACAGGAGATAATGGGCTGTATTTTGCACAGTAGAATAGAATGGAACACTTTCAAGGTCACATAAGAAAATGTGCATTTGCAGCAAGATCAATACCTTGCTCTTCTTGCTTCCAGTCTAATATGTTAAACAACCATTCTTCTACACAGAAAATTATATATCTTTAGTGAAAAATGTAAGAGCAGACTACACTGGAAAGAGGAAAAGTAGGAGTCCTGGAGTGACTTTCTGACCATGTCAGGAACTAACAGCTAAGAAATCAGTATTTAGCATGACAACAGGCATATTCACAGTGTCTGCAGTATAGACTGCCCAATGAAACTGGAGGCCATCAGCAATTAGCTAAAGAAAAGAGGAACTCATCATACTTCCTTATATTGTCACTTAAAGGAAGCTTTAGGAACATGAAAGATGTGTATGTATCAGCAAAAAGTATCTCTGCCCACATTGCAATATACAGTAGCTGGCTACATGGCACCATGAAACAAAGTAGTTGCTTATTCAGGTCATCCATGTGTTCAAAATACAAAATTCTGGTGCTCTTTCCACTTTTAACATATCCATTTGGTGAGGCTTTGGGTAAAAACATACTCTGACATTCTCTCTAGGATGGAGAGGCTCTGTGATGATGCCCTGTTCTTAATCTTTATGCAGCAATACTGTAAATTCTTCTGGGAAGCAGGTCTGGTTCTTCTTGCATAGAACAAGAGTGCAAGTGGCTTGAGATACAAAAGTCAGCATTTCTGATACAGATTAAAAATCTGTATTGCCTTCCAGCTTGTCAGGCTTTGCTTTCAATGCGTGTGTAATTTCAACATTAACCTAATTCTCTGTTCATGGAAATCAAAACTCAGAGTTTAAGTTGCTGACATTTGAGACACATAAAATACAAGAAATGCACTTAAAGCCTCAAATACATAAACTTAGCCCAGGAAATGGAAACTATGACAAACCTCCCCCACGCAGCACCTTTCCTTTGGGGAATGAGGGTATATATAACATCTGTTCCTCCTGACCTTTAGAGGAAAGATTTCTTATAGCAGTTCTTAAAATAAAGGAAACTGTGCTCATTAGGAAAGGTGCTAAAAAATGAGATGCTGTTCTTCAGCACTTGCTGTCTGGGTAAACCTGCTGCAGAAATGGTGCTATGGACCCTCCCCTGCAAATAAGTGTCCTGCAGGGACACTTCACAAAATAGCCATGGCTGTGTGAGAGGGAGTTCAGGTCATTTGGTGATAAGAGATCATTCTTTAAACAAAATACATCTTTGAAGTTGAAATATTTCACATAAAAGTGGATCCTAAAATCCCCCAGACAATCTATGTATGTATGTAATGCTCATAAGGCCTGTTGATATCTGTATACTTGGGAAGCCTCCTGGCATCTTCAGCTTCTCTGTCTGGAATATACCAACAATTTATTTTGCCCCTTCTTGGAAGGGTTCCACTTCACGTGCAGTAAGCTTCTGGTCTTCCAGATTCCTAACTATTGTAAAATATCTGTGTAATCTTACGTTACTAGGGGAAAAAAAGTCTGTATATTGAAATTGAATCATATTATTTGAATCATATTTGAATCATAGAATGTCATGGGTAGAAAAGGACCACAATGATCATCTAGTTT
>PPHD01012773.1:7785-17797 GCA_002909625.1 Bambusicola thoracicus | reverse complement strand
AAAAAAAAAAAGAAAAAGCAAGCACCATGCAGTTGCATAAAGGTAATTTTATGTGAACTTAATGTTATTCCAATTCTTTCAAGTTTTCTTCTCAATTTACAAAACAGTTTTGTAGCAGCTTCAAAAATAAATAAAGCATGTTGATCCAATTACTTTACTAGATGTCTTCTTCCAGAAAATCACTACAAAGATTAAATAAGCAAATTGACAAATTTGTTTAATCTTCAGATAAATTAAAAATATGTAAGTACATAACTGTTTTATTGCAGGAACACTTTCTTTCTCTCACACACACACAGATATATAAATGTACATAAATATACAGAGTGAACTGTTTACTCTGATCATTAGTTTCCCTTATCACATCAGTACTGTATACCGTATACTTTTTTCTCTGTATGATCTATCCTATCTTTTAAGAAAAGAACTGTTTTTTTGTTGTTGTTGTTGTAGTTGTTGTTTTGACACGGTATTTCAGCTACAGTGGCACTGCAAGACAACTCCGCAACATCCTTAAATTTTCACAGAGTTCATTGAGAATTTCTTCAAGACAGATTTAAGAAAAAAACATTGAAAAACTCCATCTTTTCCTTATCCTCAGTGGCCCTATTCCCTGCTGCATTCAGTAAAGGACAGAGATTTTCTATGGCCCTTCTTTTACTCTTAAATATCTTTAAAGTCATTATTTCTTATCTTTTACCACAGTGACCAGGCTGATCTCATGCTGGGCTCATGATTTGATTCTTCCTCCTCCTGTTCTTCATATATTCTCCTGTTCTCATGATATGCCTGTTTCTGAGTAGACTCTGTTTCAGAGTAGCTTTACTATTATATAGCCTTACTAGCAGCATTTCATCTTCCCTCCCCTTCTTCGTAGGAGTTACTTTCCTTATTAAAGAGATGACACTCCCTTGCGTAGCTTCTTATCATGTATAGGAACAACTGATACCAGAATGGGTTGATTCTCTCATTTAGCCACACTGTCTTTTGAGGGGTTTGGAGTAGCCATATTGTTGCAGGTGTTGGAGCAGTGTTGAATGGAGTTGTGTAGGCATAGACAAAGCCCCAGCATGTTGCACTAACTTGTGTAACATTGGAACTGGCAGACTGATGACATCAATTTTCAAACATTTTTTCCAGATCCTGTTCTTGACTTATTCAGGAGTGAAGTTCCAGAGCACTGGAGGTGCCATCTGTTCTAGCTATCTACCTGTATCCTCCTACAGTCAGTACGACTCATAGCTATTCTACCTGAAAACAGATCTTTGGATGGTATTTTTAAAAAAATTGTTTAATCATAAACAAAAACAGAAACACTTTCAGGAGACATAGCAACAGGATGTTCATACCAAGAAAGTTTAAAATTCTCAGGAGCTATTATAACTAGTCTGGAGAGAAGGGTGAAGAAGCAGGGGGAAGTGTCCCCCCTTCACTCCCCCACAGACTTTCTCTAAAGAGAAAAGATAAAGAGATGATTCTTGAAGTATCGAGATGATGATAATGCTGAGTACCAACACCTGACTAGTCTCAAGACCAAATAATCAAGTCCATAGAGATGGTAATCAGCACAAGAGGGTACACTACAGACTCCAAAATAAAGTGATTCATAACACTAATCTGAAAACAAGAACAGCAACTCTGAGAGAGAAAAACTCAATACTGTAACAAGCAGCTATTAATGTAATAAAATGCTTATAACAGTTTTTACATACACTGGTCATATCCATTGTTATTTCAGTTTTCAAACTCAACCTCCGCATGGGGTTCCATAGGGACGCATAGTTTAACCCACAGTTCAACCCATCAGGCAGCTAAGAACCACAGTATCGCTATTCAGGACAGAGGTGTACCTTACATTAGTTACAAGGAATATTTGTTATAAATTATTTAAGGAAAATGTGTTTGTGCAGAAGTTATTCACTGGACAATAGTTTTAACCAAGAGTTTGAACAATATCAAGGGACATTAAATTCCTAAAGTTCTTTGTTCTTTTTCATAAAGAGAGGAACAGGAAAATAGTCTATTGTTGTTACACTGTTCACATGTATATTTGTATATAAAATAAGGTATTCAGTGTCATAAGAATAATGATGCTTTTTTTCTTTAAAAAAGCAGAAGTCAGTCAAAGTCATTATTTTTTACTTGTTTACCAGAAAAGTACAGATGTACAAGATTGAGGTACTTAAATATATATATATATATATATGTTTTTTGTTTGTTTGTTTGTTTGTTTGCAAGACATCTTCAACTTAATACAGAACTTACACCAATTACAATATATTTTAAAATATGTATAATGCAATTATTAGTCTTTATTTTGTGGTAGAGTGTACCTAGCACTCATTAGACTAACAGTACATTACAGGATAACACAGTAAGAGTTTTACCTTTTTTGAATGTACTGCTTATGAAATCTGATTAGCAAAGCAAAATAAGCTCAATAAAAAAGTAAGCTCAATTATAGATATAAGATATAGATCTAGATATAAGATAATGACTCATAATTACTGATTTTTCTCCAGGAATACAAAATAAACTGATAATTTGCAAGTACCTGGGACACATTGTCCATATTATTTACTTACAGTACAGTGGAACTGTGATGGTTTTTATTTTATGCCACTGGGCTTTAACAGAAAAAATAGTGTGAAAATGGGTTTGGGAACATGAAAACAACAGGTAAAGTCTTGTTGTTGTTGTTATTTTAATAACATTATATTATTATTTGAAAGAGAAAAAAACAGATAAGACTAATGGTTATATGTTTACAGTAGTGTTCTGCTGTACATAAACATGTTGAATTAAACATTGATATGTTTTACAATACAACACTATGCTTTCTACATAGGGCTAAGCCACAATCATAGCGAGATTTGATCTCAGAATACTGATGCAGTACATACTATCAGATTTCTGAAGAAGAATTGCATTCAGTTTGATTCTAAAGAAGAATCTGGAAATTATCTATTACTGCATCTGCATGTTCTTTCCTATTGATGTTGCTGTCTTCAAGCCTGCAAAGGAAAAAACAGTTTCTTTGTTTGCAAGGAAAGCAAATCTACTTCCTTCTTCTTCTTCACAGTACAGTATCTTAATATCAGATTTTTCTACTTTCTTTCACACTGTAAATTTAGAAATAGTTTAAGTAGATAATCTCCTGAGAGGAACTTTATGTTGTGGTTTCTGTTGCTGTTGTTGTGTTCCCCTTCAGTATTAGAGAAATTACAGCTTCAACCTGTAAGATTTATATTGCACTTATGCCTCAAGCTTAAGTCAGAATTAGTAGTTCTCCATGCTAGCTTTCTTTAAATACTATGAAAACTGAACTTATGGCTGAAGGTTACTGTCTGAACAAACCAACTAAAAATACATTTGTATAGAAAAATACTAAAATAATCTCTTACAACATCAAAAAGAATATTTTTTCCTGTAAATGCCATGACGCAATTATGAAGGACAATTTATGTTTTCAGTAATATTTATTGCTTACAGAAATCGGAAATAGATTGGTATTTACTAATGTACAACATGTTTGTGATACCATTCACTGGGAACTTACTCTTTATATACATACATACATATGTGGATAGGTAGAATGGTGGCTAGATGATAATAGGCATATTTCAGTTTTTGCAGATCAAATGAAAATTGTTTGCAGTATAAGTAACATAAAATGCTAAGATTTATCTTCGGAGTTTTAGATGATTTCATCAGGTGGAACACTGTTTTGTTACAAAAGCTTCACATAAATAATAAATTAATATCTGAATCAGTTGCTAGCAGACAATGAAAATGAACTTTATTTGTACACACACAGGACTTAATACTTTTTTTTTTAATGTACTGGATTTTTTTCCTATCAGTTTCATATATTAATGTTTAACGTACGGGGCGCTCATATTTATCATAAAATTAAATATGGTAAGTTATTTATTCATTTTTTTAATATAAAATTACACCTACATAACACTAAAAAAAAAAAAAATGCTAATAACCTTTCTTAAATGTCTTCACCTCCTTTGAAATAAACCCTTTGATGTTAGGTGGTAACAGTGTTTAAAGTTATGATACTCCGAAATGATAACAACCCCAGTAACAAGCAATTTTTTACCTAAGACCAGTATAAGTGTCAAACAATGGTTCTGGGGGGTAAACTACAACAGCAGAAGTCAAACAGTTTTCCATTACATTTTGCTGACATTTGTGGTTACTCTAGGGCTTTCAGAAGCTAATTATTCAAATACTCACCTTGCAATGATTTAACAATGTAATTTTATTTCTTCATTGTGGAAATTTTCAAAAGAATAAACAAAGATATAATTGATAAAATAAAAATTTAATTTTTAGATATTACAAATATTACAAATATGAGGATTTAAGACGTTTATTTATCAGACTTATATCAGGTGAATAGGAGAACTCTGTAGTTTTTAAAACTTAATGCTTTTCTGTTTGTGGAAAAATACATACTTGATAAATATGTTTACTAATCCAAATTCACGTAAAAAAAAACAAACCAGCTAATAATTTTATGCTCTGATACAAAGTAATCAAAATATCTGACAATAAAGTACACATGCATTTGTACAAAAAAATCAATTTTTTTTATATGTAGGACATATAATACTCTCATCACAATTCCTATATTAATACTGTCAAATCTTCATGTTCAGTGCTCGCACCTTTGTCATCTTTAAAACTTTTTTAAGGTCAATTTTTATTGGTATGAGCATTTCTCAGAAGTCATTTCATTAATGTTGAACTCTCCATCCTCAAAACATCCCTCAAAGTTGCTAACAGGATTCAAAGAAAAGCCAAGTAATACTAGCCAACTGATTTTGAGAAACACAATAGTTAATATTCAGAAATGATAATGATAATAAATACTTAGATATATTCACTAAAAATAAGTTCATCAAGTATTCCTGTGTGGGATTCACCTAGCCAAATGCATATACCTAGCTTTAGAGTGCTGTTCACTTCTTCCTAAGGTAGTTAGCTAAAGATGTATATCATATTCCAGAAAGCATTTACTTCTCTCATGATTTAAAATTTCTCAGATTTAAATATTAGTACTGTAAGCAGCTAAACTTAAATTGAGAAAAATTATGCTTCAACATACTACTACTAATGAAGTGTCCTTGAGGTACAACTAAGTTTGGAAGCTATACCTGATAAGTATTTGATATATTTCCCCAACATTTAGGGTACACTCTGTGTCTGAGACTGAGTAATGGATCAGTGCTTATTTGTCCTCTCCTTTTTCAGTATGTTCTTATAGGAAGTATTTGACAGAGAAATATTCATTCTCAAAAGCTTTTGCAGAAAACACATTGATACTTTGGTCTATCCTACAGCTTTAGAGTTATTTTCCAGGACTAAAAAGTTTGGACTTGAACATTTTTACTTTTTCAGTTTTTTTTTGTTTGTTTTGTTTTTTTTTTTTTTTTTTTTTTTTTTTTTTTTTTTTTTTTTTTTTTTTTTTTTTTAATTTATTTTTTGGTGGTGGTGGTGTTGGTGTTGTTTTGTTTTGTTTGGTTTGTTTTTTTAATCTTAACTCCTGAAAGCCTTGGGGTATGTACGTAGGTAACCTATGCCTGTGTTTTGAGGAATCTGAAACTGAACACAAAGTCTGCAATAGGCAGCATCTGAACTCCTGAGACTTTTTATTTTTGTTCCAAATTCAAGTCAGGATAGATGAGAAACAAATTCCAACATGCAATGGTAGAAAGAAATGCACTATTCATCCAAAGAAATAACATTTCATATTTGTTTGGTTCATATTTATTAATGCAGCAAATCCACTGAATTCACTGGGTACTAATTCAAATTGATGTTACAGTAGCTGTGAACATAACTTGGTTGACAAGAGCAAGCAGTTCTAATTATTCATTTCACATTATGAATCTCACTGAAATTCAAGCAGTTTTTATTTTATTTCTTTAAGCTTTTATTTTCACTGTGTTCTTACCTGCTAAAAGAAGACTTATTTAGTACGGTACCATTTTCCCAGTCTTTGGTATCAGTTTAGTACATGTAAATATATTTCAGAAACTTTAAAGAATGGTGTTGTCATCAAGGAAGATATTGCTCATATTTAAAGCACACACTATTTCCTTAGTTTTAGTTTTTTCCTCTAACAGAATTTCTACCTACAAATGGCTTCAGCTAAATTGATATACTCACTCATCCAAAGGTATATGTAAGAAAAAGGGAGAAACAATAAATATTATATTAGTAAAAACAAGGAAAATGTCTTATAAGATCAGGACATCTGTAGAATCACTGTATTTTTAGCTTCTTGCTTTCTTCACAATACAATAAACATAACATAGAGAAGTGTGGTTTGACAGCAAAACTGTTGTATAAACCCACATTCTTAGGTACTTTGTTTTTTTAAGGATTTGCTCAGTCACACAGAACACAGTTATCTATTTATTACTTTATTTATAAGAGCTTTTTATTTATAATACCAAGTGTTAACAAATAATAATTTAAATTAACCTAGCAAGACTGCAGGAGTATTGGGAAAGACATCTGAAGAAACAAGGAAAAGGATGTGTCAGAGTAACAAGAAGAAAGGGAGAAAGATCAGAAGACCCAGTTGTGAAGCTGGAGTAAAACCTGATTTTGAAGATTTGAGAATAAGAGTGAAAAGCAAGACAGTGCAAAAGTAAGCTAAGAGTAGCTGAAATATAGAGGTATGTGAGTTCCTAGAGGTAGAGCAAGCAAAACAAACAAACAAAAAACAAAACAAAACAAACAGATGTAAAATAAGGAGAGACAGTGAGAAAAAAAGGAGATAATAAGTGCACAAAGCTAAAAAAAGGAACTGGAACAAGGACTTAAGAGAAGGCAGAATGTTGTGGAAAGGAGACTTATACTGTGCAAGGACAGTTTGATTAGTTAAGTATATTCTAGCTAATTTAAGAATTCTTGAAATAGTTTCCATTGCTCACTCAAGTCACCTACTTTCTTTTCATCATCTCTATTAGCCCTTTGTTAATTACTTCAGTATCACTGGTTAATAAAGCTGATTTGCAGAATTTGTAACTCAACTGTATTTTTGTGACCTTTCTATACAGAGTCTAATTCAGAAGTGGAATCAAACCTATTATTCTGAGTAACAGGATACATACTGAAAAACTGTCTAGAATTTTTGAGAGCTGTTTTAGAACATACTTATTTCAATTAATTTCAGACCTATAGACAATACATATATGGAAGATATAGCAATTACAATGCAAACACTGGAGTAAGATCTATTTTATCGTAATTCATGTGTTAGATTTGTTTCTGGGTTGTCATCATATTAATTTAGGAGTTTAAATATAAGTAATATCCCGGGATTGGATCTTTAAACTTCTGTAATTGTGTACATAATAAACAGTAAATTCCATAGCCTTCAGCACTGTACAGTTGCTAAAGTACGCTGATCTAAACAAGAGTTAGCATAATGGCTTTCCAGAATCAATTTCCAGACCATTCAGTTTGAAAGGCTTATATTAGGAATGTCACTCCCCATACTCAAAATGTACAATCTGGAAATGAAATCACCCACAGGACTAAGAATCATAGGATCATACAATGGTTTGTATTGGAAGAGAACTGAAAGATCACCTAATTCTCTTGCTCCCTCTGTGACACCTTCCACTAGTCCAGGTTGATAAAAGTACCATCTAACCTGGCATTGTTTGCTTCCAGGGCTGGGACAAAATTGGTGAAGTTTCTTAAACAGTTCATATAGAATATCTTAATGAACGCTTCCTAGATTATAGCTTGCACTTTGGAATGACTTGCTTCTCTCTTGAGCCCTGTGTTATAACTTTCTAAACTTGTGCAAGTACCCTTGGATAACCTAGGCCATCTTAAATGTTCCTAGACACCTGTGTTTAGGTAACTGGACCAGCCATTTGATACCAATGGCCTAAATGTCTTTATCTGAATTAATCATCCTGGCTCCCTTTATAATTAATGAAGGGAAATAGGCACTGCTGAAGAGCAAAACATCTGACCTAATTTTTGAATGAGGTGAATCTTATTTTAAAAGAGACTACTTCTCACTCAGAATAATGGAAGCCTAAGGGAACTAGCCTGAATATAAGCACATACGTTAGAGACATCTAAATTTACACTAAGGACATGCTATATGTATCCTATAATACAAATTTCCAGTCATCCTACATATAAATATTCATTCATCATATATTTTTTTATTTTTATTTTTTCAGTAGAATAGATAAACAAATAACCTGGGTAAAACAGTGGAAGAATGATTCATTTAGCTGTGGTTGTGTTAGAAAATAGGGGATATAGAAAAGTTGTTCTTTTCAATATTAGCCCACAATTCATTAATATTATTAAATGAGAAATCTTTTTTTTTTTTTTTCCCCCAATGTTCTAGGGAACACTAATATGCAGTTTTACAAGTCAGAATTTCTCCAGTCATACATTTTTGTGTCACAGCAGTGAAACAGGTTATTTAGGACACTCACTTGAAATGTCTCTGCTTGTCTGTGTCTAGAAGAGATTGTTAATTTCGCCTTTTGTAGTTAAATGGTAAAATCACCTCATATTGATTATATTGATGCAAATTGCAGTTATATTTTTGTGCCATTTTATATACTTTACACTACTAAAATACACTTCACATGACAAATTATGAACAAGAGAAAATTAAGACATGACAAGTGGCACAACTTAGTACTGAGCTACATTTCATTCATCCTAGGTGGTGCATAATGCTACCAAAAATCAGAAGTTCTCCTTGCAGTACTGCTCTTGCAAACTAGCCACAACTTGGCTTCTATCTGGAATCTCCAATGAATGATGCATAATCAGGTCCGCTCAAAAATAGGACTCTTCTACAAGGTAAATTGGAAGAAGTTCCTTAATCAGAGGGAACAAAGGGCACAGCCACTCACTGATATCCACCCTGCCAATGGGAAGAGCTGAGTGCCAGCAGCCAGTTCAACCTCCTTGATTATGGCCCCATATGTGGTTTTGGGGTATGCATTCCACCCCGCCAAACCACACTGTCTTCTGCTGTCCCATGGAGGAGGGCAGTATATGTTCCAGTGCCTCATGACAAAAAGGATTCTTTTCCACAACCAGGTAAGAAACAGAAGGGAAAGGCACTTACAAACTCAACATGCGCCAATGGTTTACAGGCTGGTTTGGCCCAGTTCTGTGACTAGTGGGGCAGAGGGATTTTGCAAAATCCATGCCTCTAGAAAAGGGAGACAGGGGACCCCAAAATAATTAAAAACAGCGACAATGATCTGAGGAGAAACAAACTGATTTACTAAATATGGTATCAGAATGCAAGATAACATACCATAATACAATATAATTAGAATCGAAACTAAGAAATCAAATATAATGAGAGAAAAGGTACCTGAAAGCTGTAGGCCTTCCAGTGGTGCTGAGGTGATGCATGTAGTTGGGACAAGAGCCAAGGGAAGAAAGAGATATCAGGTGACTTTGCCAGAGGTTATATCTCCTCTCTGACCACAAAGCCCCCTGGGGAATGTAGTTCTTCTCTTCCGGACAGGTGCCCGGAACTGGAGCATTAACACTTTACCTCCCACTGCACTACATGATGTTATGATGTGGAATACCAGTAACCAAAAACCATAAAACCATGACAACATGCTGAGCCCAACATAGAGGATATCTAACTAGATGAGGAAGATATAACCTATTCTTCCTCAAGAGCCTAATGTTTCTGCTTTCCTAACAAGACAGCAGCTCTCTTCAATCATGAGGCTTCAATTTTATATACATACTTTGCAGAAAATGCATTTTTTCATTCTTGCAGCAAGGCTACTATTCCTTCTCATCCACTATACAGGAAAAAGAAAGTAAGCTGTGTGAACTGAAAGAGGATTAAGTACTATGGCTCTTGGTTTGAAGCTTCCTCCTGTGGACACAAACTGGGAAAATGCATGGCAAGGCCTGAAATATGGATCACAACTGAGAATTGGGGGGGGGGGGGGGGGGGGGGGGGGGG
>PPHD01012772.1:0-17798 GCA_002909625.1 Bambusicola thoracicus | reverse complement strand
GACAAGATTTTTTATGCTAAAACAGAAGAATTAGTGCCTGGAAAGCACAACAGCAGCTGACATTTGCTGGGATGACTGGAGAAGGAAGGTGCGGAGAAGAAATTCAAACTATTCTTGTGCAGTTTAATATACATTAAGTACATCAGTGTGTCAGTTCAAAATTTCACATAGTTGATTTTTAATAGTATCTTAATGTTAGATTATTTTTTATTCCCCATGTTATATACAAATTTATAACAAAAAGTACGTGTAATTCTTGTTGTTTTAAGATTTGCCTAGATTACTTATGATTTATCTCAGCTTTGTAGAAAGCAGAAGTTAGAGAAGCAATTATTTTTATCTACTAAACTCTAAAAAATTTTTACAGCTTTTGCTTATTTATTTTACCATGTAAATGTGCTGCAACTGAATGTAATCCAGGTACGAGACTGTGTATAAATTCAAAACCCCAGAGAAACCCTAAGCAAACAGTCTCACTGAGCAGATGACAACATGTTTTGTTCAGGTCTGTAGTCTGGGTAACTAAGGGACCATACCTGAGGTCATACAAAGCTGCACACTGCCCTCAGTTAAGACACAAGTAAGGAAGCAACCAACAGTTCCCATGCTTTTTCCAACTCTCCAAAACACCCTTGGCACAAGAGCAGCTGGAAGGATGCCCTTATTTGCAAAGCAACAGCTTCTGTGAATTTGTATGTAATGGACAAATAGGATACTCATGCAAGCTCTGATACGGCTATGAAATCTTTCTCAAACTCTTAAAAACGTGTGTTGGATTTTGTTACTCAACTTGAAAACACGATGCTGTTTCGATCACAAAAGCCATCTTTGAAGACCATGTGAAATGAGCTGTCTCACTTCTTCCCTCAGGCCAGGGAAAAATATCCCATGGAAAATGAGTAAGTTTTGACCTTACTTTAACTCCAGATAAGCAATCTCAGAGTGTGCAAATATCTGCAGTTTCCTCTTCTGTGTGCTTACAGTAATTATTGAACATTAGATAGCCAAGGAATGCAGTCACTGAGGTGATACATGAACGGCATTCTTTAACCAAGTTATAGTAAAATACCAGGAAAAAAATGACACCAACTTACATTTTTCAAACAATTATAAAGGTCTGCTTAAAAGTGTCTTTCCTAAGACTGCCAGTGTTACAAATGGAAAGGTACCTTTGTTACAGTTCTTTAGATGTGTCTTGTCAGTGATTATATTTTACATGTTTACTCCAAGGAAGCAGGCTTACAGGTAACAAGCAGATAAATGACCCTTCTCCAACACAATTTCATGGGCGTGATCATACCTAATCTAAGTGATTTGTCTATGCAATGAAAAACTAAAATTAATATTATTCTATTTGTTTTTTTTTATTTTCTTTAAAGGGTTGCCCAAAGATAAGAGATCTGAATTTTACAACTCTACCGACCTTGTTGCTGCCCTGCATCTGCCTTGAAGCAGCTACTTTTCATTGCTCAGTTAAACAGAATTAGACCCTATTCATACCGAAACCAGAGAAATGCCAGCATGCTTCACAGATGCCAAGAAGCTTCGTCCCAGCATATTTGAGGGTAAGGAGTTTCAAGGAAACAAGTGGATGTAGGTCAACAACTCTGTTGTAAACTACAATTCGTACCTTAAACCTCATGTCAGTTGTTCCCCCCTAACAAATAGCATGCTGTGTGAGCCATGTTTCAAACTTTATCCTACATCCACAGCTCTTGATGATGCAAATCATTTCATTACTGTGTGTCATCACTTCACTTTGAAGATAAAATGATCACAATTGCAAATATTGGACTAAAGTGAACCATCTAACAAAAGGTTCCTGTATTGTCAGAAGTAGTCGTTTCAAGGCATAAAATGTAAGCCTATTTCTGCATCTGATATGAGCTCATATATAACTTTCAGGCTGAGAAGGAAATATGAATTTCTTACTCATATATATATTTTTTCTTTTGTTATCCTTTCACTTTTTTTCCCCTTGAACTGCTGATTCACCCTTCTATCCCCTTATTTCCTACAACTCTTGGTTTGCTTTCAACAATTTCAAATCTTTGTTGTTTTTTTTTTGTTGTTGTTGTTGTTTGTTTGTTTTTTCACAGTTCCCCACAATACAAAGTTGTAGCACATATCTGTAGTTCCCCCTTGTTTCAATTATGCTGTTAAGGTCATCTATTTAAGCTGGTTAAAAAATCTCGAAGAGAGTAATTCTATCTTTCTGAGAAATTGTTTAAGTGATGAGATTGCTTCCTAGAGTGTCAGGAATTTGGAGGCTCCAAAATTGTTTTGCTTTTGTTCTTTATCTTAGAAATAAAGATATTTTATATATAAGTTCCTTACAAAAACAAAACAAAATAACAACAGCAGCCCTCAAATATTTACAGGTTTATTTCAGATTTAAATTCATCTAGAGGTGAAGTTCTTAGTCTAAACTAGTGATCCAAAAGTCAAGACAGAAATAGAGCAGCTCCAAAGTGTTATCTTACTAATCTTAGATGTTTATCTTAAGTTAGGATAAATAGTTCTATAGGATGCAAGTCCTTGTTAACTGCAGAGGATCACTCAATGTGTAGTATAGGTTAGACGGCTGATTTCAGTTGTTGAAGTTCAGAGAAATGAATAGACTCTGAGTTTCTCCCTATGCATTCCCCTGTTTCCCTCTCACTCCTCACAGTTGACTGCACCCTTAAAATCCATCATTTTCAGACAAAAACTTTCAGAATCTCAGCTGAGTTTTTTTTCCACTTGAAAAAACATTTGCTGGCCAACATGTATTTTTGATAGCCACAAACTGATGTCTCATCTCAGAGAGATGATCTCGTATCCAAAGGAAAAATACTCTTTTAGATACTCTATCATAACTCTGTAAGTGAGGAAAATACTGTCTGTGAAATCTAAGGAAAATTCAAAAACTATCCAGTAAGATTATTGGGTTGCATTTTCCTGACAAGAGATTTCAGGTAACTGTGGTACAGCTGGAAAAAGCTGATAATCCAAGAGACTTCTTTTTAAAAAGCTGAGCTGGGTATTTCTTTTAGACCATATCACAAAACTCAAACATTTAACACAGAAATTGACAAAAGCACTCCTTTATATTTTCTTGAAAGGTTTCCAAAGGATGACTTCATCACCAATATTATATTTCACTACCTCATCATTTCATGCTTGCTCTGAAAGCAAAAAGCATGCTTCACCATATATTATTATCTGATGATATACTTAATAACTTACATGCAAGCTTGGTGCCTAATGTGAGATAAACACATACTTGCCTGGACGAGCTCTACTCATATGCCTGCTGGTGAATGGAATGCAGATGGCTCTCCTGGCTTCCCCCTGAAAGGATTCAGCTCTCTAATCTATGCATTTCAGTTCTTTACAAGAACTCACATGAGGCAGAGCAGATAAAATACACTGCCCTAAAAAGCTGTGTACTTAAGATCACAAAATTCAGGAATCTTGAGGCTTGTTTCCTGAATACCACATTGCTAGGAGGATACAGAGTAGAAGGCTGATGGTAAGTGCATCAACTGTAAGAGAAATATCTGTTTTATGTTAGGACACTAGAAGAAATCTGAATAAGAATGACTAAGGAATGACTGAAAAAGCAGGACATGATAAACAATTCAAAATATCTAAATATCACTAGTATCAAAAAAGGCAGAAGTACATGGAGATATAGAGGATAACAGAAAGTGACGGAAACATATAGGCAGACAGCTCTAGTATTCCTGTCAATAAGTTCTGCTCACATCTGGCTCGGCCTTTCCATGCCACAAAAATAGAATGAAGAACACACCCTGAAAATTATATTAAATAAATAAATAATCTTGTTGATAAGCTTCTATAACACCGTAATTCATGCAGATTTAATATTCATGTTGTTGAAGATGACCTTTTGGAGACCTTTAGTGGAAGAATGAAGGAACTAACCACAACCATAAATATAAAAGACGATGATCCATGTAAAATACCAGAAGAGAAAGCCTATAGGATTTCCTGAGCACAATAGCTGCAATGTACTCTATTTTTGTTCTGTGAACGGAAGATGAACAGGCTGCTTTACCATGAAGAAAAAATAACAGGAGGAACTTAAATAGTAGTTTAACTCATTTTGTTGAACATATTTGAGTACTTCTATTGGATAGCATGAAAACATCTTGTCTCCCAGAGCAGGGAAGTGTGAATCTGGCCATATAAATGCATTGCTCTAAGCGTCTTCATCCAGGGAGATACTGACTAGTGAACACATTTAACCATGCTGCAGTACAGTTGTCCTGTCAAGAATACAATTTCAGAATGAGATGGCATGAGCATTTGAAGTGCTGCAGAGAAGCAAAGAATCAAAACACCTGAGTGTAAGAAAACAGGTTAAAATTAAAAATGCAAACTTCTGTATCTTTTGTATTCTCAAAGAAAATAATATTTTTTCTACTACTTTGCAGAGCACTACTTTCAGAAAAAAATTAAACCCTAAACATTGTATGAATTCTAGCAGACTTGTTTTATACAACTGTTTTCTCTGCACTTTCTGCAACTTTTAAACACCAACATCATTTTTAAACAAAATTAACAAATCTTCACATGGCTCCCATCATCTCCCTCCTCACTCTGTGGCATGTGTAAGCAAGTCATCCCACCACTGCTAGTTAGTCCATGTTACCCCTAGTTACCCCTTCACATATCCCTAGATTTCAACAATCGTATCAATTTCCCCAAATTCCATAAATTTGGTTTGCTTCTAATATAGCTTCTAATAACTTCATGTTAGTTTGACTAGATGCAACTATACTTTGCCCTTCAGTACTGTCCAGGACTGAGGCAGAGAAGAAGAGTAATAAAAGACTTATTAGCTAGGATAGGCATCATTAATTAATTACAGTATGCATAGATAAATAATGTAATATCACATTTGCTAAAATGAGGAACTAAATTCTTATGGATAATAAATGTGCTTTTAGATGATGTTAAACTGATGTTAGGAGAGAATTCTACAGTTACTAATCCTGAACAAATTGATTCATTTATTATGATCCAAAAAAATAACTGATCTGGGTTGAGTGAGACATGATACTTTATATTCTATCTCTGGACACATTTCCAGAAGTCTGCTTAACACTGGATCCTAACTAATAAAGCAGAGGTGATTCTCCATATTTACATTGTTTAATCTGTTAAATAAAATAAAAGTTTTCTACCCTATGCTCCTACACTGAGGTCTTTCAGGCCTTCCTACTTCAGCTTTTTGACAGCCTTTGATGCCACCTTCTGGCTTTAGTAAATATTAAGTGTAGACTGCAACATAAAGAAGCTGTCAAACTGACATACACAAATCTTTACAAAATTTCTATGTTGCACATAAAATGGAGTAGTGGGTTTCTAACTATTGGTTGTTTTTTGTCATGTATTTTCCCCAGGATAGGAAGTGTCCATTTCGCATAGCAAACACAGACAACCCTCCTGACTTCAAATCTGTGCAGCACACATAAGACAGTTTGTGAAGTCTTTAAACTTGACTTACCTAAATACGGAAATGTATCTGCATGAAAAAAATCTGTGGTTGTTCTTGAAGACAAGAGCATTCATGTACAAGAGATAACCATGCTGTAATGGCAAATGAGAAATTCTCTTCATGACTTTCTTCTGAAGATAACATTTAACAGAGGTCTGCTCCCTGTGCTGCACCATTTTGAATGTGACATTATGATAAAGAAGAGAATATGAAATCCATTCTGAAATTCATTGTATATTTTGTTCAAGGGCTGATCTTGCTTCTTTATACATAATAATTTATCTACCTTGTGCTCTTAAACAATGGGAAACTAATATTCAATGGAAAGTACATGTTTCTTATATATTATTGTTACATGTTTGCAAATTTACTTGTATTTTAAATTCCCTTACATGTGGGAAGAAGATGGTGTGGTGAGTCAGAATAAAGTCATTGTCCTACACCCACTGGGTGTCTGATGTCCATTGCTTCTGCCTTGATGTTTTCATGGGGCTGTGTACTAGTCTTGTTGTGTTCTTGATAGGGAACTTTATTCCTAATACCGTGTGAATTAGATCAGAGGTATTCAACTATAATTTAGAAATGTAAAATCTTGCAATTTCTTTCCTCTTTTACATGCCTTTTAGAAGAAAGCACACTTTCTCAGCCACAGTTACATGGCTGCAGCCTTGGCACTGAGAATTAGCACTATGAAGCAGTAACAGGCTATTGCTTTTTCACTCCAGTCCCATAGGAGATGTTTTTGCCTTCCTTCACTACTACTATCTCCACATTTCTGCTCAACATCCCCCATCGCCCAAAAATCAGTCTGTTTTCTTGTTTCAAAGCTGTTGCTGGGTTGTGTTACTGTAGCTTGGGATTTGGGATGCGGTGTCTCCATAACACCATTAGTTTTATCATCCATGAACCGATCAGCATGCGCAGAGCATTCCCATGCTGCCTCCAGAATGTGTCATTACTGTTGTATGACCCCCACGGAGCGAACAGGAGTGTGTCCAGAACAAGCTGATTAGTCTGAACAGAAGGTGTGACTGGCTTGCTTTAAACAGGAAGGCTGAGGAAATGTCCCGGTCCTCGAACAGTATCTAGATGTTGGAGAGGAAAGTGTCAGTGGAGAACCCATGTGCTGGCTCTAAATCCACCCACACTTGGTTTGTGGTGTTCATTAGAAAACGGTATTAGAAGGAATAACAAGAAAGTTATAAAATACTATTTCAGCAAACACTGTGGGAGTACTGTACAAATATTTCTGTACCTGAAAGGAAAGATTTTTCCTTAAATATTGGACATGCTTTGTAATTAAATAATTATGCCAATTTAACTTAATTGCTTATCCAATCCTCCACAGTATCCCTCGATGAGTTGGTTTCTAACTTGTTTGAGAGGAAGAAAGCAGTGCCAAATGACGTGGAAAATTTACATCCTTTAGGGCATAATTCCAGTGTATTTTTCAACTCATGACGCATCTCCTAACTGTGCAGAGTGAGTAAAAAATGTTGCTCAAATATAGATAATTTTCTACAGAGAAAATGGAATAACCAGGTTGGCAGAGAGAAGAGCTCCGGAAATGTTGTCCTGAAGAGCAAACATGCAGAGTTGTACTGCTGACATCTACAAAATGAAATGTGAAAAGCACTCAGTGCTATGCATTACTGAGAGGCATGCTGACACTAGTATGGGATGTCTTTTCTTGTGGAGCATATTTTCCTTTGGAATATTATGAATTCCTCAAAGATTTTTGTTAGAAAATGTATTTTCTGATATTTCTAAGCACCAAATATAGAAGTAGTAGAAAATATATGATATAAAAGTAGAAAAAAACAAGTATTTCACAGGGGGTCTAAGTCCTTCAGAAACACCTGCTCATGACAAAATTTGAAAGCAACCAGGGTGTTATGGGAGTCATCAGCTGCAAATCTAGTTGCCAAATGTTTCAATTCCTGGCTCTCAGCCCCTCTGATACTTCCTCGTGCTGTGAGGGAGCTAGAGGAGTTCTTCCCGCAGGGCTGAGCTCTTGGATGAATATAGATCAGGAGAGGTTGGATAACGATGAAGTGAATGTCAACTGTTAGTATCACTTCTTCATTGCTTTTCATCAATAAAATTTGGGGGCTTTAAAATCTAAAGATAGAACATGGCATATCCACATTCTGACAAATAAAACAGAGACCAAGACATCTAATAGTTGACAGAGGAATTTAACATATTACTTCAAAATAGGCATGATGAATATCGCAAAGAATTGTCACGTTTCTTCTCACGGTAATGTCTCTATTAGAAATTTTTTTTTTTCCTACTCAATTTTTGAGTCAAGACTACCATGAAATATTCACCTTTCTGTGATGAAACTGTTATAAAATTTTATGTACTTAACATCATATTTTTTTATGTTCCTACTTTAATAACACCTGCAACCATACACCAGATTCCTTAAGTTGTCAGTGAGAGTGAGGATACTCTGATAAAAAACTATGAGACAAAACTTGATATACATTTCATGTCATCCATTCTACCCCTCTACTCTGGACTCTTGAAACTTCACCCGCAGTACTGCATCCAGCTCTGGGGAACCCAACACAAGATGGACATGGAGCTATTGGAGCAAGTCCAGCATAGGACCATGAAGATGATCAAGGGGCTGGAGCACGTCCCTTAAGAGGATAGGCTGAGTGAGGTGAGGCTCTTCAGCCAGGAGAAGAGAAGGCTCTAATGGGACATTATAGCGGCCTTCCATTGCCTGAAGGGGACCTACAGGAAAGTCAGGGAGGGACTTTTTATAAGGGCATGTAGTGACACTGGAACAGGTTGCCCAAAGAGGTTACGGATGCTCCCACTCTGGACTTGTTTAAGGCTAGGCTGGATGGGGCTTTGAGCAACCTGGTCTAGAGGGAGGTATACTTACCTATAGCAGGGGGTTGGAACTAAATGATCTTCCAATCCAAACCATTCTTTGATTCAATGTTCTTACTGTAGTGTTGAAGGGTCGAAAATGTCCTTGAAACCAAAATATCCTTGGAACCAATTCGGTTGCTCCAGAAGCAGTTGAGTACCATTCATGTGGTCAGTGAGATACTTTCAGTTTAAGAGGGAGTAGGATGCTGCCAATATTTGTTTTCCTATAGCTGCTCTCCTATAGATAGGATGTCTCCAGCTGGAGAATCATGTCTTAATAGACAAGGCATGTGCCACATTAGTATAGGGCATAGCTTGACATTGGTTAACTGCTCTCTCTCCACTGCAGCATAAAAAACTGCAGTTTGCCTAGTATTTTTTCAGGTATCTTTTTAAGGTAAAAGCACAACACATTAATCCTTTTTCTGCTGCACTACAGCTCTCAAATTTGACTGTCATGTTTGAATGCTGACAGAAATAGAACTTCCTGCTGAATAGTGTCTGCAAACAAGCTAGAACAGCCTCATGCTAGCTTTTCTTCAGCAATTCCTCATTTCCAAATGAGCCATTGCATTCTTACATTTTAGTTTTATCAGCACTTTCGGATGGGACCACAAATTGTACTTGGTTCTGGCTGACAACATTTGAAAGCAAATGCACAAGGACAAAGGAAATATCAGCACGGACTCTGATGGCTGCATGAGAGTGACATCTTTTCCATGAGTGGTGAGCAGACATGCAATCGCTGGTTGTCCTCCACACTGGACAGATGACAGTTCTGATTCTGATGTCCATGGTAGTAAGTTCTGGTACTCATGAACAGCATAGTGAGGAGCCATTTGGGACAGTTGATTATTTTGATAATATATTGTCCATTACACCTGAACTGCCATGATATAAGTGTGGGTTTAGGTACTTAAATATCTCTGCATCAAGTAATTCAGGCCTATTAGAAAGGATAAATTACTACTTTACCACAAGGCAAGGATTACAATATGATTTGGTGCATCTCTAAAAGTTATTGCTTTGCAAATGGCTGAGAAAGTTCAAGCAATGTCTCAGTATTATGGTGCCTAGAAACTTATGAAAAAAATGCTACTTGTGGTGAAAGTCTAGTGAGGAAATAACACCCTGAAACTGGTTTTTTGTAGCACAGGGAAGAAAAGTCATCAGCTATACATGTCAGATGAGCAAGTCACATTAACACCCTAAACCCATTCTCATATTCCAGTCTGGAATGCTCCCTACATCACATGAGAAGTAAGAACCAAAGGAAACATGTATTGATCATAGAGAAATGATCTTTTATTACTGGCTTTACTCAGAGGTTAAACAGGCTTTACATTACACCTGAATCTGGCATTACAAAAGAAATAACCAGTCATGCAAAGGCCTAATTTAGTCTACCAATCTTTCATTCACAATGGAAACATTCCAGCCCTTGTTTCTCTGCAACCTGAGACACGTGTGGTGGTGTCTCAGAAGTTACATTCTTCTTGAAGAAGGCACAACCTTTAAAATGCGGTATATGCTTTGACAAAAGAAGAAATTCAAATATACGAAAAATGGATTCCACAGAATTGGAAAACCTTGCAACTGTTGTCTTTGTCTTATAACAGTCTTTGCCCAAAAATAGGATGGGTTACAGTAAGAGGTTATGGCAGAGCATGACAGCAGCAGGAGTGATAAAAGATCTCACTAACTATCTGTCAAATAATGAACATTTTTGTCAATATAATGTGGTAACTGAATAATTCCACTGGAAACATCAGTAATCAAAGCGTAACTCATTTTGACAAAAGAGTAAATGTGTAGGACAATACTGTATATGCAAAGTATGATTAATTGCAACAAAGTCACACATCTATGGTAATGTAATGTATATCTTGAAATAAATGTAGGCTGAAACCAAAGAACAATCTTGGCACCTTGGCAAGAAATTAATCTACTTTAAGTGACACTTCAGTAAAGTTCTGTAAAGCAATTATTTTACAGTTTTGTTCCTTTTACAATGAAATCTTCGACATGTCCATCTTTATGTAATTCTATCTTAAAAAAAAAACAAAACAACATTTTCATGAATTTAGATGAAAAGAGAAGCATTAAAAGCTGTTAAGTGGCTTTTAGTAGCAATTTAATACATACTATTATGCTATTCCGATTTGAAGACTAAATACTCTTTGCAGTGGTATGAACTGACCTCACCTTGACACTTTCAGAGAAGCCAGTACTGCTTTACTAAGTTAAACAAGGTGCTTTTGAAAAAGGCCATGCTTTTCTTCAAGTTTCAAAAATGGCTGAATATAGAGAATGTACACACGATTAAGAGGAATTGTCTTAGGAGCTGTTCAGCAATATGGTAATCTGGGCAACAAAATTGTGATCTTACTTTTAATTCCCATGCCACATTTGGACTTAGACTTGAGAAGGAAACTATGATGTGGTCATTTATGGAAATAACTGCATTGTCCTGGGGAGTTTCTTTGTTGCTGCAATTAACACTGAGACATCATTTGCAAGGATTTGCCTCATGCTGGTATCAAAAAATTATCTAAACTTTACAGCATCTTCTTTCCAAGAAGATTAAAAGTGTTGATTAACAAGCAGGCCTTCATTTTGTTGGTTAAAAGTGTCTTATTTTTCCAGTATTTCAGCAGATAAAATAGTAACTCAGTTTAGAGCTGCATGTTAGACTCAGGGTGCAAGTTCATGACCAGTATCAGCAAATCACAGACTAAAAGGGCAGTGAAAGGGCTCTTTCCTCCCTTCTTCCGCTCTGTGCTTATGCCCCTTTTCATTTCAGCTGCAGCAGTGCGTGGCTTCACAGCCAGGAGGTCAACTTGCTTTCCTCTCCTAGGGACTTTCCTGCAGGATTAGCACTCTGATCCAGCTCCCTACATCCAGCAGCACCATCATGAGTGTTAACACAAAGGAGTCAACAGCATCATACAGCTTCTTGCAGCAACATTGTGTTTTCCATCATCCGACAAATGACAGACTAATGTAGTTCAACATCTCCAATGTTACAGGGCTTCATTCTTAAGATCTAGGTTTAGAAAAACACTGAAGTCTGGTAGCAAAGACTATGCACATATAAAATGCCAGAGAGAGGAGTGCCATATGCTGTAGTAACAGCATGAACTGTAATTTAGGATGAACTTCCTCCACACTGCTGCCTGGAAATGCCTGTCACCAACTCAAGCATCCTAGCATGACTGAGATAGATAGAAAATCACGATATCCACTTCCAGTGGCTTAGCCAACAACTGTGATCTCATCTCCAGTGTACTGTTTGCAAAGGTAGAACTAAATCCAGGTCTGCAAATCCTCGCATCACCTTCTGATACAAGTGTAAGTGAAAGAAGGTTACATGGAAATTGTTTATTGCAGCCTCAGAAGAGGCTTGTACCAAAAACAAAGCACAAAAATAATATCAGAGATGAGCAGCTATATATAACACAGGTGCACATCTAGGAAAAATTCTATATTAACAAATTAAAATTTATCATGAGAGAATTTTTTGCTCCTTGTTATATTCTGTGAGAGTGCAGATTTCAAAGCTCGCATCCCTGGACTGATTCCCAGAACGCAGAACAGATCTGAATGACCACTTGAACACTTCTGCTCAACATTTTCTGTCCAGAATGTGTAGTATGCAGAAAACATGATGTTGTCCCACTTTTGTTAGTCGCCAGATGCTGCAGTAGGGGAGGTGATGCTGAAATCAAACACTTTACCCTGGAGATGCTCGATTAGGCTGGTCTCCTGTGATGGAAATCTATGTTCTGAACTACACAGGACTCAGGGTACAGACCAACTCAGCCTCCTCCTTCATATGCACATGATTTCCCCACCCTCAAAAGAGCAACCTCCATACTTTAAATTCCAAACAAAATTGACATCCTCTTTGGCACAAATGTGATTCTCCAAGGTAGATGTCTCCAACATGCAATGAAGGATGAACTCTGAATCTCAGGGACAGAAATAGCTCTTAATATTGAGAGGAACAATCTTCTCAGGAAGAAAATTTCTGACGTTCATCTCTGCAGCAACCAGCTGGGTTATGACCTATGACTTCATGTTTAGCACGCGCTAAAAGAATAAAAGCTGTTGTCCACATTCTGTACATCACTTTACTGAAAGCATTCTTCTAAGAAACTAGAAGATATATTGCATGAAACAATTCCATTCAAACATGAATGGAAGATTCACATTAGATGTAAGGGCTTTAAGGAAGCTTTAAAATAAAAAAAATCAGTTGCATATTATATTCTGTTACAGATATTGGATGAATTTGTGCTATATTAATTTATATGAGTGAATTTTATGGGGAAAAAGTAATCAAACTCCTCAGAGGTGACAGCTTTTTCTTCCTAGGAAAGAGAATTCTTAAGTGCAGGAGTGCTCCAGGCTGTTCAGTCTCTGTTACAATCAGAAGATCACTGTCTGTGACAAAGGTAGTGCTGTACAGGCACACAGCAGGGACAGATCATTTGGTGTACAGCTTTCATTTGCACTTGTAGTAGAATTTTGTGGCAAACATGTGCCGGAGGGTAAGAAATCTTTGCTACTTATTATATTCTTAAATGGTCTATACAAGTTTTTAGTGGAAGGTTGTTAGTTAGAGTAGTAAGGTTAGGTTATGGTTGTACTCGATGATCTTTAAGGTCTTTCCCAACCTGAGTAATTCTATGATTCTATGACTCTATGTTTTTCTTATATCTTGAATTATATCTGTTCAGTTCGGTGCTCTTTGTGCAGACAGAGGCACTAATTTTGCTGTGAGCCTGATTTGGTTACACCACCTTAGGTACATCTTTCTGAAGAGACTTCTTCAAAATTACCAACGGAAGAGGTGACAGGAAGATACCTTGACTTCTCTCTGAGACAGATAGGACCACTTTAAAAGCTTTCATCTATTAATCTCATCTTTGGATCTCGTCGTCTCTGATGGTCTTTTTCCCTGAGACATGACCTCCCTTGTGACCTAGTAAAAGTCTCCATAAATCAGAAATGTCACAATTTGAAACTGCTGCAAACCAACTCTGAAGATTCAAAAGCACATATTTGATCAAAAGAAACAGAACAGTTAGATCTAACAGTGATAAGCCATCACATCCCAGTTTTCAGATACAGTCTATGTACATACTCCTCATCTACAGAACAAAGGCTGTGTCAGTGATAGTAATAGGTGGCTGAAATCCAACACCCAGTCAAGGTTTTTTTCTTCTCATTCTCCCAGCACTGATTAGTTGGTGTGCATTCCTGTACAATCAGTGTGGAAGATTTAAATTACACAGTGTTTGCTAAACCCGACACTTGGCCAAAGTAGTACTTAATAGGACTAATACAAGGACTAGGGATCAAATGACAGAGTCTTGCTGAAGTGTCATTATATTTTGATGAGTGACAATTTAAGCCTCACTTAGCTGCTGGTTCCTTTTGAAGGACTAGGGCGCCAGAAACATAGTTCATAACTTGACCATATCCTAAGAACTATTAGTTAATTGTTCATGTAAGCATGAGATTCCTAAATATCACTCCCCTCCAAGATAAATGCAAAGTAAGGCTCCATTCCTTTGATGCAAGGAAGTGTGTGTCTCACAGAGAGAGATAATGTTGCAATTACATGATGATAAGGAAAGGTCACCAGTGCAGTCTCCATGTAATGTATAGAAATATGTTTTATTTAAAAAGAATTATTTTGTGGAAATAGACATTTTGATTCTGAAGAAAAGATTGGTAATGGGAGGCAAATGTGACAAATGAAAGTTTATAATACTGCCCTTTGTTTTTTCTTCAAGAATAGAGAAATAATTAGCTTATGATCAGTCAAGGCGTAGGAACGATTTGTAGTTCTCCACCACTTATATTTGTTGATTAGTGCCTGCCTTTGGCAGATGATTTCCAGGCATAGGTTAGCGCTTTAAGTATGGAGACATAGAATATTACTCTGTAATCTTCAGCCATTCAAATGTTTTCCAGCCTAAAATCACATGCAGTGCTAGAACTGAGTCAGAGTAGGCATAGCTGAGTCTTGACAGCAGGATACTTGCTAAGTTGCAGCAGGAATAAAGTTTGGCCATTCAATAAATGATACACTTCTGACTATCTGACTAGCTACTACAAATAAAGATGGAGTTGTGGTTAATAGTGTTTTGGTTGGCTGTTTGTTTGGTGGCTTCTGGTTAGTTTTCTGCTTTTTTGATTTGTTGCTGTTGTTGTTGGTAGCCTGACTGTGGTTTCAAAAGAGCCACCAGAATGGAAAAACATTTGTCAAGTCAGAGATAGTACTCTGGCCAAACCCCAGCTACCTCCCTTTCTTTTTGGAGGTGCAAGAGCAGTGAGTTAGAAGAAAAGGTAGAGAAAAACTGTAAATGAAATCAATGTGCATCTTTTTCTTTTCTTTCTTTATTTTTTTGAAGGCCTTACAAATGACAGCATGGCAAATTTACAGCATGGGGAGTTCTTCATATCTGCAGTACAACTTCAACACCCTCGTTTATCTCAGTTGCTCAAATTTGGCATTGCTCTGATCTCCCTGGAAAGCTGAGAACAGGCTGTCATTTGCATCCACCACCTCCTGTCATCAGCACAGTTTTGTAGACTCCTACTGGCCTGTCAAGGAGCTGTCTGAATTGATATCTTTATAACCCTGCATAACTGGATGGCCAACTTAACTGGATCACTGTCTTTAAGCTGTTCCTCATAGCAGTGCTGGTAGAGAGAGAAAAAGAGGCAATGCTTTGCCCTTCCTAACTCAAGCCACAAGGACAATTCTATGACATTTTAAAGAGTGCATATGCAAACCTAAAATAATAAACAAACTGCTCTGTCTCCTGCCCCATTGCAGAGCATAGGCAATCAATATGAAACTCTTTCAGTTTGTTTCCCTAACTTAATTTAATTTCAGTGGTGCAGCACCTTTTTTAAGAGTGTGAACTCAGACCATCTTGTTCAAAAGACATTTCAACAGCATGGAGAGATACTTCCCTCTGCTGGTCATATTTATAAATCAGTGTCCTCTTCAGGCAAAATAGATGTTAAAAAAATAAACAAGTAGTCTTCTTTTGTGCTTGGCCTTTTGGAGTTCAGGTAGATAGTCACAGCATCTAGCCTTGTGCATCTAAGTTTAAGTGTTACTCAGTACCTCTGGAAGCATCTACCTTTGTCTAAGGTATAAGGACAGGCTCCTTGACACTAATTATTGCAATTAGATCCCTCATTTAGGTAGATTAAGAACCATCCTATAGCTCCAGAATACTTCTGTTGGTAGTCAGCACAATAAGATAGACCAAACCTATGTCAGTATGAATAAACAATTTTATTGGTTTACATAAAATCACAGAATCAAAGAATGGCTTGGGTTGGGAGGGGCCTCAAGGATAATCAAGTTCCAACAACCCTGCCACAGGCAGGGTCGACAACCTCCAGATCTGGTATTAGATCAGGTTGCCCAGGGCCCCATCCAACCTGAACTTGGGCACCTCCAGGGATGGGGCATCCACAACCTCTCTGGGCAGCCTGCTCCAGCACCTCTCCATTCTCTTTGTAAAGAACTTCCCCCTGACATCCAATCTAAACCTACCCTCCCTGAGCTTAAACCCATTCCTCCTTGTCCTATCACTGTCTAACCTTGGAAAAAATTGTTTCCCCTCCTTTTTATAATCCTCTTTTAAATACTGGAAGGCTGCAATGAGGTCTCCGCAGAGCCTTCTCTTCTCCAAGCTGAACAAACCCAGCTCCCTCAGCCTGTCTTGGGAGTGGTGCTTCAGCCCTCTGATCACCTTTCTGGCTTTCCTCTGGATGCGCTACAAAAGCTCTACACCTTTCCTGTGTTGAGAGCCCCAGATCTGGAAGCACTACTGCAGATGGGGCCTCATGAAGGCAGAGTAGAATGGAACAATCACCTCCCTTATCCTTCTGGCCACCCCTCTTCTGAGGGAGCCCAGAAAAAGGGGGCATTAGTAGCAAACATAGGTGAACTTCGGATTTACTTCAGAAACATAATCCTCTGTGCTGAAGATTACTATGTGGAGTGAAATATTATGGAACTGAACCATGTCACCAGATCATGTGTTATTAGGCTATGTTTTGGACTATTTGCAACTGATTGTTGGAAAATTATGTGTGTGTATTCTTGATGAACCTCCAGTTTATTTAATAAGCATTCACTTCACAGGTATATTATGAAGGACCAGATTAGCAGCTTAGTCAGTTGTTAAAAATGTATTTTTACTTGAATAGCAATTATTTGCATTCTGAGGGAAAATGGTGAAAAAAGGTAAAATTATTTGCAAGCAAGCAGCTGGTTAAGAACAGAAATGAGCTGAATGAGCTTTCAGATCAATGTCTAATTTTTTGCATATTTTATTGGTAATTTGTTTTATTATATTAAACTTGGCTTTCAGGTTTTTTTTAATTATGGTATACTCAGAAATGTAATTTTCTCCACTAAAAGGCTATTTCTCATCTCAATATCACCTCCATCTCCTAGGTTCCTTAAATAACTGAACTATAGTTCTGCTAGATCTTCACTGATTCTCTTCCCCATGGGTTGCTTCTGCCCATAAATTCTGGTTCTTTAGCATAATCACATCAGAAATCCAATTCCTTCTTTGTCTTAGACAGTAGCAGATTCGCCTTGTTCCTTCGTGTCTGTTTATTGGCAACTGTGTCAGTGTTCGGGGTTTACCACTTTTGGCTCTCTGTAATCACAGTTAAAATGTATTTTAACTCAAATTTATTAATTATCATTCACCTATACCCTTATTACATGATAACATGAAATAGAAACAAGACGGCTAGAAGTCTTATTCACTGAAATTTTACTTCGTTTTAGTGAATAATTAAGTAGTCTCGTAGACTTACCTGCTAAATCTCATATGTTCTTGATACACCCTCTCTGAAGAGCAAAAGATGTATGGTTCCTTAGCTATTTAGGAAAATTGTGTTCCCCGAGCACATTACTGAATTAAAGTAGAAGAGGAGATCTATTCACTTACATCTTCACAACAGGTGAATGAAAGTTGTGGGGTGATGTTTAGAGCTAGTTTTAGAGGCATGTAATTCCAACGAGACTCTGCTAAGCACATTAGCAAAGACAAAGTCAGGAAAACGATCCCTTCTAGGTTCTCCCTTTTTCACCATATTCTTGCATATTAACAGGTCCTTGTCATAAACTTTTTATAGATATCCACAGTTCACGTGCAGAGATCTGGGAGTCTGCAAATGATGTAGAAAAAAAAAATTGAAGTTTTACTGTGAGGTATGCAAACATATTGTAATTTTAATCTCAGTAACAACTACAAACCACAGCAAAGGAGAAAGATTAGAAATTACATGCCATCATACATTGTAAAGAAAGGTAGATTCTCTCTCTTGCAGAACAGTAATA
>PPHD01012771.1:0-15056 GCA_002909625.1 Bambusicola thoracicus | reverse complement strand
GAAGAAAAAAAAAAACAGAAGACATAACCAAAGCACCCTAAAATTCAAAATCAGTTGAAAATTTATTTAATTCTTTGGGGCTTTTCCAGATCCAGTTGTGACATTTATGCCTTATTTTCCATGAATAATTATGCATAACCTGCCATCTTCAAGTCCCTGGCATGATCCCATCATATGAGTCAAGCTGTCTACAGAAGACAGGATGCTTGCACTGTGGTGAGACCAAGTGCGTGGAGTTTTGCAGATGCAAAGCTGAGCGCATCTTCCTCTGATGTTTCCTTTCTAGGACTACAGTTTTACTAGAAAAAAGGATTTGTTTTTTATTTTCTTTGGCAGCTCCAGAACTTACATGACATGTACTCCCTTTCTGAGCATCCCACCATCACCTGTTGGTGCTCAGAACAGCCGCTTAACCTCACCTCTGAAGCTCAACACTTTGACTCCACAGGCCTGAAGTCCAAAGACTAGCTCTAACCCCCCATCCCATCCACCTTATCGCAGCACATAGGACTGGGAGGAAAAGCACATGTTGAGATTTCTCACTCTCATACAGGCATATATTCTCACTGCTAGGCTTCTACCTGAAAAGATTACAAGATACGTGTCACAGGGGTGATTTGTAAGAGGAGAGAGAATGTTTACCTAGGGTAAACTACACTGCTTCTGTGTGTTCTCCTAAAATTTCAATTACTGAGCTGTTCTTTTATTTCCAGCTTTCCTATAGGCTTTTCCCATTTAAACAATGAACACCACAGTTCAAGTTTGTTCCAGTGTATCTTGGGGTTTTATACCACCCTCATTTTATCTTCATGCTTTATACTCTGCATGTGTGTGTTTCTCACTCTGTATTCACATTTCATACTTTGAGCTATTAAACAGCATCTCACTCTTAGTTAAGCTACTGCTGCAGCTCCAGGGTAGGCTGCTTGGGTTCAGAAACAGGACTGCAGGCTTTCTGAAAGATTTTAGTTTTTCTTCGCAATGGTACATCACTCTTTGACCTGAATCGTCAACACTCTCACTGGGAAAAGGGCTCAGTGTAACTGAGAAGGTAAAGGTTTTGAGGTAGGAAGATGACATATAGAGTTAAGGATGGTCTTAAGAAGGAATGGGGCAGCAGTCGTGTTTATATCATGGAGATCTGAAACTGACCCAGTTTCCAATGGGGGAAACTCTTCTCTACCCATTCACTGAGATTGAGGCAGAACCTATAGCAGCCAGGACAGCACTGTTATTAGTTTCCCAGACTATAAAAGTTGCCCTCTCATCTTGCTGAGTGAACCATATCTCCAGATCCTGGGTCAACCATAACATTCATTTTAGGCTGGACCATGCTCTGAGCACCCTGATCTAGGTGTAGGTGTCCCTGTTCATTGCAAGGGAGTTGGACTAGATAACCTCTAACGGTACCTTCCAACTCAAACAGTTATGTAAGTCTGTGATCAAGAGAGTCTAACATACTTTACTTGTTCAAGCTCAGTCTTGTAGGTATTTAAGTACTAGCTGTCTCCTTAGCATTTCATAAGGGACTAGTCAGGGCTCTCCAGTCTCATAGCTAGTTTTGCATGGTCTCCCTGCAGATTTAAAAACAAAACAAAAACCAAGAGCAACAACAACAACAAAACAATGCACAGTTTTGGCAAAGAAATGGACTTGTTCTGTTTATTGAGGTGCTTTCTCTGTGTTGGAGCATTATCTTTGACCATACTCCATCTTGGCTGGCTTCCTAGTGTTATTATTTGAGATAATGTTTATGATTGAGTTCAGCAAGTTGTACATTTCCTTATCTTTTCACAAGTCTATGAACACCAATATTTGGAGTCAGTCCAACAGAATCCCAGGATAATTTGTCACAGGCAGGCCAGCAGGAGAATATGAAAAGAGAAAAGATTACGGCAATGGGAGCAATATGCAATTTCTTCCATAGAGTTTCCAGCACAGATGGAGCAGCAGTCCAGACTGATCAGAAATATTGGAGAACTTTACCATCTGTAAAGTGCTTTGAGATCCTGAGTTAAAGAAATGGGAGATGAGCAAAGCATCTTCCTCAATAAACTCCTTAGCCATGGTAATTCTACACGGTCATCATTCACAGGAAGAATGCTTTATTTAGGAGGGAATAATCACATCTTGCTGCCAAAACATGAAATCCAATTATGCTGTGAACTAAAGGCTGTTTTAAAGGTTTTATCGTTTTCCAGCTTTATCCTCATCAGCTGCAAAAGCGGGTTTCTTTCCTTCTTTCCTTTGCTTTTGGAAGGGCTTAGTCCCTTCTTTTCCCCTTTCCATCTTCCCCGTGAGCCAAGTTTCACTTCTCTGTAACACAGTTAACATTTGTTTTAACTTTTCCCTCAACACCTTCCATATTTCCCCCCCAAATCATGACAACCCTATTAGCTCTACTCTGACTTCATTTTTTTTTTTTTTTCATAACTATGGCATGCAAAACCATGGCAATAACAGCAAAAAAGGGTTTTCTTCCTGCTTCCTCCTTGAACAGGCTCCATGTATGACTATGGGTTGAGTATTTGTGAAACATCCAGATGCAGAAAAATCACTTTCTTGGAGCAGTCAGACATGGTGCTTCTTTTTCCTTTTTCCCTTTTCATTTTCCCTTCCATTTTTCTCTTTTCCTTTCCTCTTGAACAATAGATAGCATAGCCTCCTAAGTGCGAAAGTAGGAAGAGTGTTTGTGGTTTCTCTCTTCCTGTGATGTTAAAATGGAAGGATAAAACTCAGCAAGATTCAAGATCTGAAAGTAGAAGTACTGGGGTGTCTTCCTGTTGCTGCCATAGATTTTTCACATGAGTAGAGGTTTTCAGACCATAGAAATATGTCAGAGAGGAGAGGCTTCTCAAAAGAGATAGCTGGGATGAAGGTAGGATTTGGTAAAAGTCTGCTGCCCAAAACAAGCCTGGTCTGTAAGCCTTTATAAGCAAGTCCTACCTCACCCTCCAGTGTCTTCGTCCTTGCACTGTAGTGCCTTAAAAAGACACGGTTGGAGACTGCGTCATTGCCACATAAATAACTGTTGAGTCAATAGTTAATTGGTGAGCACTCTTCCTTCTCTTCATGACTTGATCAACAGTGACATTTTCAATAAGGCTGAGGCTTGGATCAGGAGCTTAAATTAATGATATAATGCCATTCGGTTGTCTGCTAAGTTGTGCTAGACACAGGAAGATGGGAAGGCCAATTTCTGCCTGACCAGTCTGACCTGTGTCTGGACAAGTGGACCAGAAACATGGACACAACTTTTGACTGACAGCATAAAAGCCACACACAAGTAATTGAGGCCCTCCAAATTTATGTCCCATTCCTTGAGCTCCTTCAATTTCTACAAGGTGCTTTTCCCTTACGCTACATCCCACATGTCAGTTATAGGCATTAATAGGAAACCCTAGTAGGTGGATTGGTATACTCAGACATGCATCATATGAACTCTGTTCCTTGCAGTTTTCATTTATTTTTCCATTGAATAAAAAAAAAAAACTTCTGAAATCTAAACTTAATTTAGAAGCCAGTGTTCAAATATCTCAGGAATGTAGAGTCTCTTTTACCTTGAGAAATAGAGACCCTCTGCTTCCTTTGTTTCTGGGGCTGTAACAGCCCTAATCTGAATCTCCTGACAGTTGGAAACCCCAAGATGAATGAGCTCCAAGCCTTTCCTCCCTGAATCCTAATTCATTAGTTAATGTCTGAAAAGCACTTCAGAGCTCAAGAGCGCTAAGTGCTATTATTATTAGAGACCACTCATATGCATGATGATTGAAAAAGATAATTGTTACCTTTCATTCCTTTTATTCCCTTCATTACAGAATGGTAACTGGCTTCCCTCAGAAGCAGAAATCATAGAGTCATTTGAATTGGAAAGGACCCTTAAAGGTCATCAACTCCAACTTCCTTGCAATGAACTTGGACACCTACAGCTTGATCAGGTTGCTCAGAGCCCTGTCCAGCCTGGCCTTGAATGTCTACAAGGGCAGGGCTTCCACCACATCTCTGGACAACTTGTTCCAGTGCCAGAGAGGAAAAGCCGAGTTTGGTGTTGATACAGGAAGAGGAGGACAAAATCCTAACCTATTACAATAAGAATGGAGTTAAGGCAAGATGAGGGGTTCCATCTGCCAGTGTCACAATAATCCAACAGAAGTAGATGCAACACAGCTTCCACTGAATACGCCTCTGGGCCAGTTCTGTTGCTTTTCCGTGAAAAAGAAGAGATTACTCACTCATGCCCTAGCAGTCTATTCAGCTGCCTTCTCACAGGCAGGTATTGGCTGTGTTGGGTAAAGCTTCACAGGCCATGAGAAGAGCTCAGCTCACATGGGAACATCTCAACTGTGAACACCAAACTCTTGGCATTTGAGTAGAATCTCACTTCCACAGCACAGATATTTACATCAGTGCAAGATACCACAGGTTGATGTTACAGCACTAACTCAGGTTTTTTGCTCTCAAGGCTGACAGCTAAAATCAGAGTAGGTGCCCAAAGTCTTCAGGATCTACATCTACAGATATATTCAGAACTTGAATGGATGAGACCTTAGGGAACCAGATCTAATTGGCATTGCATTCAGTAAGCACAGGGGAGTGGACTAGAGAGGTCTTTTACATCTTTAATTATTCTGTGATTCCAAGACTGGGAAGACTAATCAGACTTCTGGGTATCCATCTCTTTCCTGTAAAGGGATTGTAAAGGGAGACAAGGGAGTAACTAATTCAGATAGGGGTATGTGCACCACAGACATCTAAAGTGGGTTCAACACTATGCCAGTAGCACTGCTGTAAATAAAGGGAGGATCCAAGTCCCATCTAGCACATCATAGAACAAGTCTGTCTGCTCAGGATTTTCTGTAGCTGTATTTCATTTGACTCAGCATCACGGACTTCTCCACCCCATACACAGTGTCCATGAAAATGAAGCAAAAGAAAGTAACCTAAACAGGAGCCCTAATGTTCTTTGCATTGATTCCCAATCAGTGGGAAGCGAGAACCATAGCAATACACATACTTTGCTGCAAATTACATGTAGAGCTGTCTTGAGACCACAGAAGTAGCCTTGAAACAGTCATCCCTGAGACACACTGGACCACACAGTCACAGACAAAATTAATGTTTAAGCACAGAGTGAAAGAGCAGGTCTTTTCCTCTGGAGCCCTGTAATTGCTCCTGCCCTTTATGCCCAACAGCAGTTCTGCCTTCCACCTTTCCAGCTCCACTTCCCCTCTGATAGCTTCACCATGTTATCACTTGCTTGCCTGCCTTCCTCATGGGAACAAGAAACAAAATCAAAAAACTTCTTCATCTCCCATTGATCATCCTTGCCCAAGTTCTTTCACTTTGGGTTAATGAAGTCCAGAGATGCTCATTTTGCACAGCTGTCCTCTCAGAATGACTATCATTTATACAGACCAAAGATATTACTCAAAAAATAAATAAATAAATTGAAAAAAATTGCTTGACTGCTATTGCTCTATTTTCCCATTTTTATTGAGTTGGGGTTGCATTAACATTAATGAGATGTTAAAGGAGAAGAAAAAGAAAAAAAAAAAAGGACATTGAAAGAAAAAAAGAAAGGTTTTCCTAAGCAAATAATAAGTATTCAGTCACAATTCAGAGAAAAATTATGGCTCTGTTACATTTAAATCTTTCCAATGGATTTTGCTCTTGCAAAATTATGTGCAAATGATGGAAGGCCACACATATATATGAATGCGCATTGCCAAATTGAAAAGTTTTCTTAACCTGAAAATGATTTCTTCTTTCAGCGAGTCTACGGCTGGGTTCTTTCTCTTGTTCAGTTTCTCTCTGTGTAATGCCAGTAAGGGGAAATTCCTCATTCTTCCATGGGCTGGCCTTGGCTGCCCGGGACAAAGAAATTAATGACTCACGGGATAGTCTACATGAACAACACATAATTTTCTGGTCTATATAATAATAACAATAATAAAATCATGTCCCATTGTGTTGGGACTTGTGTTGGAACTGGAAAAGGTAGCACCAGCCAAGACCTAGTTTATCAGGCTCTGTAAAATGACATAGATTCATACTTCAAGATTTGAGCAAAAGGCTGATCAGGGAAGATGAAAGTAAGGAGGAAAAGGGAAAAAAGAATAAGATAACTCTTAAAGAGTAACTGCATTAACAAGCTCAAGGCTTTCCCAGGGTTTCTCGATCACAGAGGTGTGTGGATCTTCCCAACAGTTTTCTTCCAGGGACACAATAGAACACTGATAGCAAACACTCTTCAGACCAAAGCTGGAAACTTCTACAGACCTCCAGCACCCACACGAGATCCCACTCCTCACCAGCCTTTGATCTCATGGCAAACACTGAGACATTCTTGGCCTCACTGAAAGAGCAGAAAAGCTTCCAGCCATCAGAGCCCAGCATCTCTCCACTATGTGGAGTGATACTGCACAGCATCCTTAGAAAGCTGGAGGAAATACTGCAAGTAAAGTGCAAGGCCAGACTCCCTGTCTGGTCCAGACTCCTTGGGGACAGCAGTGCACAGAGGAGTCATTCCATCTTTTAGTTGAACCCCACCAACTTTCATTCTCCTCACCAATGGAGCTGCACGAGACAACTACCTAGCTTTGCCCATGCCCATTTCTGGCTCTGTTTTAGCAGTCTGCAGGCAGTCATTCTGATCTAGGCAAGATGTGTTTTATTTTCAGACCATATGGCTATTTACCTGCTGTCTTCTGTTCCTTTAAGTTCACCATACTGAAAAATACACAGTTCACAAGAGGTGCCAAAAAGCACAGGTGTAAACAGAAAATTCTACCTTGCCTCAACTTACTTGTTAAATGATTAAGAGGGAAGTTATTTTTATACTGTGAATGGAGTCAGTTTGTGCATATCATCCTGGGGACCTGACAAAGTGTTGTGAGAGTGGGCAGCCAAAACTCTAATGCTCACCCTTCCCACTTCAGAAAAACAGACAGACAGCTCTTGAACTAAAGGAGAACTCTGATGAGACAGACACCTCAATGATACATCCATGCTTATTACTGTAAAACACTTGGTATCTGCTAAGTTATTCAAAAAATAAAAAGCATTTTATAAGAAACAACATGAGAAAGTCCAAGCTGGGATTTTCCCTTCTTCCAGGGGGAAAAAAAATAGAAATCCTGTTGTAAAGACTGTCTTAGGGAGATCAGTTTGCACTTATTCTCTTGGGACAAGAAAACACTACCCTCAAGTATTACTCAAGTTGATAACAGGCTCAAACCTTATCCATTCTGTGAAAATGGATGAGTACACAGCATTACCTTTGACTTTGGCCTGCTGTCTTTGTCTCTTTCTTCAGTGGTTTCCAAGTGTATTCAAAATCCAGATGATGTGGCCTTACCTAAGGAACACATGTTGGTTGCTCATAGAAATATCACAGAATCATAGAATCATTATGGTTGGAAAGGATCTCTAAGATCATCCAGTCCAAACATCATCCATCACCACCATACCCACTAACCGTATCCCTCAGTGCCACATTTCCATATTTTCTGAACACTTCTAGGGACAGTGACTCCCCTACGTCCCTGGGCAGCCTGTTCCAATGCCTCACCACTCCTTCTAAGAAGAAAATTTTGTTATCATCCAACCTGAACCTCGCATGGCACAACTTAAGGCCATTACCCCTGAGTCTATATAATGTAGATCAGCTTGGTAGATGTTCACTAAATTTACCCCATGGACTTACAAAAGCGCTCACTGTCCACCTCTCTCCACAGAGGCAGATGGCCAGTGTTGTTTCAGAAAAACTGGGCTCCACAGTAATAGTGCCCTCACTTAGCCTTCTTCAATCTCTAGGCCCCATTCTGAAGCACAAATAACCACAGATCTAGGGCATTGTGTGGAATTTGCGATGCCCTGGACCTGTTTGAAACCCTTCCTGAGAAAGTGATCTTAGTTAATCAAATGTGTGTTGCTATGAAATTCAACCCCTAATGCCAACCTGGATCACGATCACAGATTTGTTCTGGACTGAGACTCAATACTCCTCAGGAGACCTGGAATTTCCCTCCTTCCCTGCTGCAAATGAGGCCTAATGGAAACACTGTCCTGTTCTAGCCAGGTTTATACAAACCAGCTTTTCTTTCATTGTTTCTTTCTTTTATTTCTCCAAAGCCTCCATTTAACGTCCTATGCTAGACCTGCTCCAGACCAGGCCATGGGTTAATTCTCAACTTCTTCATCTTTTAATAGATTTCTCAGTAAGCTCCACCTCTGCCTCAAAGCTTTCTTCAACATCCCTGAACCCTGGAGCTTTGCACAGCTTTGGGTTTCCAAATAAAAACCTGGTGCTGATTCATTGTTTTACAACCCCTTCAGAGTCTGACCTAAGCCTCAAAGCCTAAAATGCAAGGCAGTGTCAGGATTACTTCTCCCTTTGGCAGGAAAAATACATCTGAAAAGAACAATTAACACTTTGTTAATGTGCCAAGAAACAGACTGGTCTGCGTTTTAGCCAAAGGCAACTGGTAACTGCTGCCTACCTCGATGTATGTGTGCTAATGTGGGTCAGTTCTGATAGAGCACACATATTCTTAGCCATAAAGCACAATGGCAGATGAGAGGTCCTCCTTTAATTTCCCATCCTCTCCATTAATAGGCAAGCAGAGCAAGCCACCTGCAGAAACCTGTGGTCCAACCTCAACCTGGAAGATAAAAATGCAAAATGCAGCAATAAAAGTAGTAAAAATTAGCAAGAGGAAAAGGGATGAACAGACTTGATCTCAGCTCCATAGGACAGCATCAAATGCCACCCCCCCAGGCAGATTCAGGTCCCATTCAAGGGTCTGCTGCTTTTACCAGTCATTCACATGTGTGTCCATCTGAGGCTGCAGACTGCCAGCAGTGCTTGGTGACATTGCTGTCACAGACAGCATAATACCACATCAAAAAATGAAAGAATTTTTGCAGGCCTCTCCAAATCATTCTTGCTTGCATGTTTTGCACCCTACATCCAGCCAGACAAGTTTAAGAATGTCCAATACTTGAAGCAGATTCTCGTCTACAGATGTCTCTATGCTCTGCTTCCCAAAGCCGTGTATCCTCCACACACTGCTGCATATCCTTTTATACTAAATGTTAGCAGATTTCCAACTCCTGGTTCCCCTTCTGCCTTCCTCTTACCACAGGGAAGGTCATTGCTTCTCTGATTGATGGTTGAACTAGATAATCTTGGTGGTCTCTTCCAACCTTAATGATTCTATGGTTCTAAGATTCTATGATTCCAGAGACAAATAGGGGACAATGTCATGATGACCATGATTGGGGTCCATAGTAGAAACTGCTGGCCTTTCTCATCTATCTTTTCACTTAAATTCAGGCCTTTCTGCACAACTTTGGAGTCTAAGGAAGGTGGTGAAATTTCAGCAGCAAACATGCAGTTCTGCAACACCCATTTGAGATGGAGCAGAAGTCGCTGCAATAATAAAGATGGGTATGTGGACAGACTGACAGACAAATATGTAGACGGGCAGGTAGATGATAGGCAGTATATTACACATTAAAGCTGCAGACAATCTATCATCCATTCTGTCTGTCATTTTTTTTCCTCCCCCTTTTTAAATTGCTTCTATTGCTCCAGTGCAATTTATCACAATGTAAGAAATAATGATTTTTAAAAGATATTTTTTACTTTTTAAACATAGGTGTGAGGGCTCCCTGATAACAAATGGATGAAGATGTGAAAGCTTATTGGATTGTCACATGGGATACTTTATCCCCAGGGCTCTGAATGAAGAATTAGACCATGGAGATCTTATTTGACATTAGATGTTTCAATTTCTCCAAGAACGTTAAGGCGCGTTGGATTCAGCACTGAATTCAATAATAAACAACAGCTCTGACCCTCCTCCCTTCCCCTTATGCCCTTTAGCATTTTAAGTCAGAGACATGTTATTAAGATTTATTTTACATTTTTATTATTACACTCACAAGAAAAGAGAGATCATATTTGCATAATTCATTTTTATACAAACCTTTATGTATTACTTACAGCTGGTGATTCTCCCCCCTTTAATATATGTGTTTGTATAGCAGTAAAACAATGACATTTGAACAATACACAGAAAATGATTTACTTCGACCCTGCAGGTATTGCTGTATATTCATTAACCCCTGGGAATCATTTTGATTGAAATCCCTTTCGATAAAGCTCATCAAGATACTGAGGCTATGTACTTGCTAGCAAATACAGGGCAGTAGTTTAGCATCAGAATCTCTTGGGGTGATCAGTGAATTAACATTTGGCCATAGTGATATCTGGGGCTTTTTTTACTTCTAAATGCAGTTGTCTGGACTATAGTGCTGGGTGTAGGATGAACACTGAGACATACTAGCTGCAAGCATGAAAATCTAGCCTACCCCATATAAAGCATAGTAGCTAGGAGCATTGCCTGGGAAGATACATCTCCTTGTTCTCTTGGCCAAGTCAACACAGCCACCCGCATTTGGCTCACACAACTTCTCACTGCCACTGCTCAGCCCAAGGGCACATGCCCCCTACCCCAGTGACACAAGTCATAGAATCAAAGAACATTCCAAGTTGGAAAGGACCCATATGGATCATTGAGTCCAACTCTTGGCTCCACATAGGAGCACCCAAAAAGACCATCTTCTTCACCTCACCTTGCTCCCCACAGCCATTTACAGCTGACTGTGGAAGGCCACTTGGTTCCATGGTAGCTTTCTTGGTCCTTTTGCAGGTAGATCCTTCCAAACCCAGACACATACAGAGTCGTTTACCCCAATCTTTTCCTTTTCTCCATGTTTTCACACACTGTAGTCAGTGACGGTGGTGGTGGTGAAGGTGGTTGTTATGGTAACTCCTTTTTCCCCTTCTTTTAATTCTGCAGGATTTCTTCCTATTAAATCAATTTTTGAATGTGTTTCCTCTTCTTGCTCTCCCTTTAAAATAACAGCTATCAGTCATATTTCAGGAGTGTAAAATTTGCCAGATAAGGGCTTCTTTAGGTCAGTCATGCTGTAATTATGCCTATTTCCGACAGCTACACCCTCTGCATGCTTTCAGAAACAACATGAGAAGTCTCAAGAGAGAAGGATTTCCCAGCTAACAAAATTCCTCCTTCGTTCCTAGTTGAAGTTGGGATGGCTCTGCCTGATATGCATGTATGCCCCCCTAAGGAAACTTTAGCTGGCTTTTTTGACAAATAATGTGTACAGTTCACATCAATTTTCAGGAAAATAAACATATACACATATACATATACATGACACTGACCTTCCTCATAAGGAAGAAGCTACCCAAAGAAGCACGCAAATGGTGTTACTAAATGATTCTATTAGGTAAATGTCAAGAGGATCTGGATTTAATTCTTCAACAGATTTTGTCTCCAGTCTTTCTCCAGCTTTTCTTTCCTTGTTAGAAACATGGGTGGTCATTTTCACGCTGTCACCTGGGGCTCCTAAAATGAGAAGGGATGTTTTCTGTGATACATAATGCTAAGAGAACACTGAAGAGTATGGACTATATGCAGTCTAACGTGATGGATTTAACAGCACTTCCATGAGAAAAGGTTCCCCAGGTGTTTTTCACAACTCTCCTGAAGTTAAAGATCCATTCACTCAGATAGGGATCTATCTCACCTAACCTCTCCTATCCGAGTGCAAACATCACCCTCTGATTCAGCTGGATTTATGCCTTTTCTGGTCAGTGGAGAGAAATCAGTATTTCTAGAGTGAGATTCGTCTGCCTTGTTTTAGACCTTTCTTAAGATGAGATGCACTGTACACCAACAAGGCAAACTTCTCTCCAATGAAGATAGAAGCTCTGGGATGTCAAGGCAGTCAGAATACTTTTAAGGGCCAAATGGAAGACGCTGTCAGAGCTAAGAATTTATTTTTAGACCAGTAAGCCTAATAGTCCAAATTGTAATATTAGTAAAACAAAGCTTTGCTAGTGATGCAGTAAAAACTGCTGTATAGAAACATTCCCAACCTTTCTCTGGCTTGTTTCTTGCCCTGCTAGCAACCCTCTTCATTCTAATGCTGACAGCTCCAGAGGGATGTCCCCAGGGTGTGTATCTAATGTTATTCCCAGTGACATTAACCACAAGGCACCAACTTCTTGGTGTTCACCCTCTCAGCCCCATGAATGGCTGCTGTTCCATTTACTCCATGGTGGACTCTGATCTTGAGGCTAAAAGGTGTCCCCCAGCCCTCCCTTCTGTTTTGTTGCTGTTTCTTTTCCACAGAATCATGAGATAATTTAGACTGCAGGTGACCCGTGGTGCTTTTTGATCTGAACCAACATCACATATCAGGTTAAACAGAAAGGTCTCAAGCTGAATTAATATTGAGGTATCTCAGAAGGAGAAGAATTTTCCTTCAAAGTCTAATATTGATACTAAAGTCAAAATAAGAGAATATCAACCTGATTTCTTAAGCTGTTTCTTAGCCCTGTAAGCTTGGCACACCTCTTACGGAGATGCCGAGACCATTTTTCTCTTGACACAAAAGAGAGAGCAGAATCCAGTGTTAGCTTCACTGATCTGTCATGAAAGCTCATGGGAACCCTCATATTCTCCCAGAACTGCATTTCACAGACATGCTATTTTAGAAAGTGAATCATGCTGGAGTTTGATCCTACCTTGTTTCAGACCATGTTGAGCTGTACCTTCATCTTTGATAGGAAAAAGACAAGGCACTTAATCAATAGCCATGTGAGTGATAAGCACATAAAACAAGTGAGGTTGGCCAGCTTGTATAATCATTAGCAAAGCCATATGGGTAATGTATTATTCAGTAGGAAAGATGACCATGGTGAGGATGGATTTTATGGGGGTCAAGACCACTTAAGGAGTATCCCCTTATAGTTAATTATTTCATGTAGTCTCTTACCTGAAACATTCAAAATAAGTTATTAGGATGATGGGGAAATCACAGGGAACATCCTGGCTTTGTTCTGAAGATGACAAAAGCAGGCTAATTTGGCTTCCAAAATCTCCTATTTAGAGCACACAAATATGCAAAGTGAAGAAAGATTATGCAGCAAGACCTTTATCTTTTTTTCTTTCTTCTCCTTCTATCTTCTTTTTTTCTTTCTTCTTTTTCTCTTCTTTTTTTTTTAACCTTTTTTTTTTTCCTTTCTTCTTCTTTTCCTTTCTCTTCTTTCTGCTGTGAAGCACTCAGGATACATTTATGGCTCTAGCTGTGCTTTTTCAAGCAGATACCACTCCCAAATTCACCCACAACTGCTTATCACCTTTCTCTTGCTCCCTCCTCCTGCTGATCATCTGAACTGCTCATGAAACTGCTCTGAATTATTGCTATGGACTGGACTAGCAAAAACGTACATTAGAAGTTAGTTAAAAGTAATCTAGCTCACTTGGGCTGTAGAACATTAGGAGGAAAGCTCTCAAGTAGCACGTGCAACTAGCTTACATAATGATGAACTCCATCTGAGACCTTGTTAAAAACAGCACTCTCATTAAACTTCTCAGAGAGATACTTGTTTTATACAAAGAGGATTAAATAGTGCGTATCTATTTAATCACACCCTTTCTGGGGCAAACCCATGAGCTCCTTTCTAACTGCTGGTGTTCAAAAACTTAAAGAACAAAATCATTCCAGAAAGCATAGGAAGAGGTGGGTATAATGAGTCCCTCCTGGCATTTTTTGATTGTGATGGCTCTGCTCTTACGGGACACCGGTGCTCTACCAGGACATATGTCACTGTTCATACTTTACAATCCATACATCACAAAAAAGATGATGTTCCAGAACTTAATCTGCACCAGAAAGTCTCAGACCACAATTTTTACATCCTGGAGTGGGCAAAGGTTGTATGATAATGACAACTAAGTACCCTCTCAAGCCTTAGCAGTTGAGCTAGATGTCATCCAAGGCCCTCAAAAAGCCAAGCAGAAGTTGCCCGTTGAATTGCTATTCTTGTGGTTACTCTCTCTGCACTCGGGAGTTTGTGGTGACAGAATTAATGTGGTTCTAAAGGTAATTTGAAAGCATCAAGAGAGGCAAATTATTACATGAAAATGCAAATTGCACTTTATCAGGGCTGTTCCACAGCTGCTATGATTCATCATCATTTCTTCATCTGTTTTTTTCTCCTCCAGGTGAGATCTCAATAAAAAGAAGGGGGATGAGAGTGGCAGAGTAGAGATTTATGGCTTCTTTTATTCGAATGTAAGAGGCCCTTCAACAGGAAGGGAATATTAAACATTTAAAATCATCATCTATCATTCAGCCCTTATCTGATAGTGACCACAAATTCCTCACACATACAGCACAGGTTTCTACGCCTTGCTAGTTCTCCTCTGACCATCACTCTACAGCCATTCTCCCACACCAGATACACCATGACACTTTCTTCCAAAGTGGCAACTCTCAGTGCTGTAAATGAATGTCACACTTCCACCTTCACTGGAGCTACACAAAACTCAGCCCAGTGGAAGACCTACAGAGCTGTTCTCTACATTTCTCCTATGTAAACTCTCTCAAGTTTCTCAACAAGTCAATGACTTCTCAAGAAGTCATGCTGTTATGGGTTTACCCCATTCTAGCACCCACACTGTCCTGCGTGGTGGAGTATGCAATCTGCAGGCATGCTCATCTTTACATTGACTGCAAGGTTACTGATGATGGGAAAGGGAAGCAGGGACTGACTACTCACTCTTCCAAAAGAAGGGGCAGGAAAGCATCAACTGAATGCAGCAGATGGCAGATTCAGAATAATTGGATGGAGGTACATCTTCACCCACTGAAGTTCAGCTGTGAAACTCCTTCTCCTAAGTTGATTTCTGAAAATCTAAATGGTTCAAAAGTGAGTTTAAGAAACCCACGAAAGAAAAATCTGCTAGATGCTATTAAATAGGGAAACACAATTTCTGATTCAGTAATCCCCAAGACCCTTAATGCCAGAAGCTAAGAAGTAGCCTCTTATGTTGGCATTTTTGTGGCCTTATTACTTATTCTGTTATCTACTAGTCCCTTTTGGAGAAAGGCGACAATTCCATGTATTTCTGCTCTGATTGAGATGTTCTTGAATGCTTTGTGCTGCCCTCCCA
>PPHD01012770.1:0-17798 GCA_002909625.1 Bambusicola thoracicus | reverse complement strand
CCATGTATATACAGGTTGAAATAATTGATGTTAGCAGCATTAACAAGGGCTTTGATTTGTTTGCCCATATACAGTTATCCACAGCCATTGCAAATGCCCTGAGGTATTCCATGTAATCTCTAGGCTCACTTCATAAAGATAACTGGGTCCTGTAAGTCAAGTGTCAAATCTGTCAGCATCCTAGTGTCTTAAAGAACTCATGACTTCAGAGATCTGGCTGTGGGGTGGCAGCCCAACCAAGCCTAAACCTTCACTAACATGGTAGCTGGAAATGCAGAGATAGATACCTGCATTTAAGCTTCCTAATTTTTGAACTGAATGCTATTCTCAATGTTGAGGACTGCCAAAAAAACAACAGTCTTTGAATTCAGTTTTAGTCATTGATTTTTGAAAGAAAATTAGACGAACAACAGATAAACAATTGTAAAGCAATAATCCTGCACCGGAGGCTATTGTTCACAGTCACCCTCTGAAAGGGAATCCTGGAGATAAAGTATTCTTGGTTTATGCATCATATTAGGCAATTTGTGAAAAAGCCAAGGCAGCCAAGGCTACACAGATCTGGTAAAACATTTCAAACAATGGTTTCTGTAGAAAAATGCAACATCTGAAATACTATGTGTGATTTAACACAATGAATAACAGGGGATGGAATAAAAAATTATTTTCTTTCACTTTGTTCAAAGTGTAACAATTCTGGTTTTGTTCCCATTTGAAAAGCTCTTTCATTTCAAAATTACTGCAAATTAAAGGATTAAAGATGAAAAACACCATTGTTTCACTTGATCTACATTGGCTGTTGTGATGTTTTAGTTTGCTGGACATTCTCATGTATTTTACTTCAGGTCAGCTCTGTGAAATGACTACCATCCAGCTCCTTCTGAAATGAATTATTTCCATAGCTTCACAGTAACTACAACTTCTACTTTCCTGTTTTAACCACAGAACCGTTAACTTTCTCCTACTGTGGGTCATATATTGAAATCTACCTAAACTCATACAGCATTTTCTACTGAAAACATGTACCAGCCACTTTGAAGTTCTTCAGCAGTAGAAGTTCCCCAAAATACAAGGAAGTGGCCTGCTTCCAATCTCATCAGCATCAGTAGGAATTTAAACTAAAGCTTCTCGATGAAGGAATTCAATTCGTAAAGCTTTTGAAATTCTCCCTTGTAATCACTATTACAAGGGCAGAAAGGGGCATTGTTACTATTAACTTAAAAATCATACAAGGGATACATACCAAGACAGATTCCAAGGACAATTGTGTACCTACCGCTCTACATACAAATTTGGACTCATCAAACCATTCATGTTTGCTGACATTAAATTTTGGCGCTCAGAGTCACACAATAATCGAATCATTTAGGATGGAAAAGACCATCAAGATCATCAAGTCCAACCACAGTCTCATGATTGTGGTAGGTTTCCCATTCAAATCAGGCAGTGAGATGCCCATTGCACAAACCCTTGAAAGTCACTAGAAAGTGCTTTAAAAGGTGCAGAGCTGCAACACTATTAATTTAAAATGCAATGGGAAAAAATACAAATTGCTAATCAAAAAGCAAAGCAAAGTCAATAACTGACATTTCATAACAGTACTACTTGGTTTTATTTGCTGCTTATTCTGATAAGCTTCCACGTATTTATGCTTGGTGATGCAGATGTTTCTTATCAACATGAAAATTTTATTAATTTGCTTGTTTTATGCAGAGCAATACAGAACAATCCCTTTTCATACAAGAGAAAAACCCGATTTGTGAGGTTCACTGATGCAAGACTATCCACCTCCATCATTAATTTTCACTCCCAAAACACAGGAAGAAACAACATCAATCACATCCTTCAAAGGATATGAAGGAAATTTAAAGAAATCTGAAGACAACTGGGAAGTTCTTCTGCATAAGAACTACATTTTACCCAGAATGACAATCTTCTCAGACTGAAAATTGACTCTTACTTTAAAAAATACAGTTCTAATTTGAGGGTGCAAAGATGTTTTAGCTTTTGGTCTCTTTCCCTTTCTCAGCACTACTTACCATCATTTGTAAAACAAATTGCACCAAGTCCACATTCGAAGAGTTTTGTCTCATAGTATTGGTTCCAATTGATCCCCAGACCTCCATCTTTTCATTTGGCATGTACATCACATCTATGGTTTCTGCTCATGCTGCTGTGCATTACCCGATCTGTTGGTCCCTTACTAAGTCTGGAGAGTAGGCTGAAAGAACTCTAGGGTACAAATGAATGACAGGAGTTTTTGACCTAAGTCATTCCATAATTCACCCCTCTTTGTTTTTTTATCCCAGTCTTGGTATTGCTAGCAAGAAAGGAAGAGCTTCACACAACAGATTCAGCACTCATAGGAAAGGATCAGAAGCAAAGTCACATTTTGCTTCTAGATAAGGTTTGTTTGTGGTTTTAGGCTTAAAAATGAGAACGAATCCCTTTTGACTTCTGTAGCAATTCAGACTGATTGCTCTGCTTTGGAAAATAGAGAAGCAAGAAAAGAAAAAAAAATAAAAAAGGAGAATCAGAAAGGAGAAATTCTCCCACAGCTAAGTTGCAGTATCTGCAGTTTTTGGCATGACATGAGTTGACAGATCAGCTGCAGTAAAATCTCAAATCCCATTACTGAGATGACAATGCCAAAGTGCATGAGCTTAGGTTAAAGGTGAGAATTATCCAGTCAGAGATGGTGAAGAAAGACAGAAGTCCTCAGCATCGTTCTAGGATGCAAAAGTTGGAAAAGCAATGAGAAAAGAAATTCATAATAAGTAGGGACAGTAGGGACCAGCCACCACCCTCTCTCATGCTAAACTAAGTCTTTTGTTGTTATTACATAATTAGAATGACTAAAGTCAGAAAGCCCTTCAGGGTCCCTCTGATCCAACTTCCGCTTCAGCAGGGACACCCAGAGTAGGGGCTTAGGCCCATACCCAGGCAGCTGCTGAAGATCTCCAAGGAGGAAATTCTACAGCCTCTGGGCAGCCTGCACAGGTAGGTGCCCTGTCACCTGCACAGCACAGAAGTGCTCCTGGTGTTCAGAGGGAATCTCCTGTGCTCCTCTTTATGGCCACTGCCTCTTGTCCTGGTACAGAGCACCACTGAAATGAGGCTGGATTCATCCTCTCTGCACCTCCCCTTCAGGTATTTAGAGACACTGATGAGATCCCTACCATCCTCCTCTTCAGTCCCAGCTCAGCGCCACAGCCTCCCCTCATAGAAGTATTCCAGTGCCTTCATTCTCTCGGTGGCCCCCTGTTGGACGCTCTTCATTATGACCATGTCACTCTTGTTTTCAGGAGACCAGAACTGGACACAGTGCTTCAGGTGCAGCCTCACCAATGTTGAATAGAGCATCCATTTATTACGTCCACTGGTATTCGCAGCCAACTTCACTCTGCTTTCCCTGTATTTTGGCTCACCAAATAAGAGATGAGGCTCATCCTTCCAACGCAATTCCTGCTTTTTACCTCTCCCTTCAGATTGAAAAGACTTCATTCTGAACAGAGAAGGGTTGAGAACCTCTCAGAGGTCAATATCTTCTGAGTAATAGCAACAGAGAAGCAACACAGAAGAGATTTGAGATGTTTAAGTTGAAAAACTTACCTTATCAAAAAGGGAGAAAATCAAAATGCATTAACAGCACTTGTAAGAATATGACAATCTTCCGCTATTGAGTTGAGGATGAGTTGTTCCTCTTCCTTCAACTTTAAAATATGTCTTGACAATGACTTCTTAAATATGCACTTCAAAAAATGGCTCTCAGAAAGCAGGTGAATCCTTGGGATACACAGTTTTCCAAAGAAAAGAACGTAAATTTTAGTTAGAAAAGATGCTGCCACATGATCAGTCTAATTAGCCCCCCAAGCAAAGCATTTGTCAGGTTAGTACTCATTGCTCAAGTAGGATCAGTAGTTGCAAAATGGATAAGGTACAATATACTAAATGAGACCCTGAGAGCACAGAATGAAAATATGTTGTCAGGAGACTCCCTCAGTTACCAGGACAGATGCTGAAACAGGCAAGAATACAAGGAACATGCTTGACAATTATGAAAGGACAGCCATATAGCATGGCAAGTGTAGGCTGCAAGCCCAGTGAGTGCTATGACGCCTGGAGTAAGAAGGCAGCATTCTTTATCGTCACATCTGTTGGAGTTTTTCTAGCAGAAATATCTGCTACAGATCACGGTCCATTCCTGAGACTGGCAGCATAAAAAGGAAAGAGAAATCTCCCCCTATTTATCTGCTATGATCAGCTCACACAGTGTTTCTCTAACTAACTGCCCAACGTAAAGGCAAATGAGAAAGTAAAACTCAGCTCTCCCCTGGTGTTAATAGGTGCTTCTCAATTGCTTAACTCACACATTCAAGTACGGCCTTCAAATCTCCAAAACATTCCGACTTCTAAAGGTCTCACATTTCCCTCTCGGTAGGAATTGCAAGTTACAAGCAGAATCTCTTTATTTTTCCCCACTGACAAGAGAAAGACGAATAATACCATGTCCTGAACAATCCATGCTGTATTTGATTCTTGATGAATAGTCTGACTCCTTACACCAGTAGCTTTCGCATCCCCTGGTTGTTTATTGTCTGTAAAACCCTAACCCACATTATTTTTCCTACCTAATAGTAGAAATATAGATTTTTTCATCCTGCCTTGTAGACGTTAAAATTCCCTCATAACCATAGACAAGCTCTCTATAATAACAATAAAACTACTACAACAGAATTTCAAATTCTTCTGAATATATGACAAAAACTACTTATTATTGACATTGCTACTGGAAGGGAGTCAAATTTGTTCCTCTAGGCACAGACTTAAGTCTATTATCAATATGTAGTCTTCTCTACAGTAAAGCTGTACTACTGTTGTAACAGTACTTAACAAACCATTCTGTGCTCGTACAGACACAGCCGCGCTATCTCAGCTTGCAAATGGTACTATTCTAAGAACGATCATGAAGTGAAGAGCATGTTTGTTGGTGGCCTTGGCAACGAGTGAAGGCTATTTGGTAATCGCTAACTCCAGGTCACCTCTACCTTCTCTGCTTGCGCAGCAGATTGGGTAATAAAACCTATAAAGACAACTAAGGCAAACAGACCTTGCCAGGTTGGCGCGTTCTAACTTCTATGTGATCAGCTAAACTGCTGTTTCAAAAGAGAAAGAAATGAGAGAACAAGTAATTATCTGACGTACGTGTTCTCTACACCAAAACTAGAGATTGCGTACATCTGTACATCAACCTGGAGATCCATGGAAACAACAATTTTATTGCAGCATCACACAATTCTGTTCAGGCCCTAAGAGTAAGAACCAGAGAAACCAATAATGTACCCATTAAACTGCAATCAGCCTAGAAGACTGCAACTAAGCACTCAGTATTTTTAAGAATCACAGGCAGAGACACAATGCTAACCATGAGAAAACTTAGGAGCTATGCATCAAACTTAATTATTTTCAAGTGTTTACAGGGAGGCCAATAGTCTTCAGTAAACTGCTCAGAGCACAGAATTACATGTAGACATTAAGCATTGCAAGATTGATTTAAAGGGCTTTTCTGTATATAGATGTTTAGCTGAGTAAATAGCAAGTAAGAACTGCTCCGTGGAAGAGGTCATTGCAGGTTACGGGAATAACATGAACTAAAGTTCTTCCAAAGTTCTACCTAATTTTCTCACATTTACTTCCTGACAATGAAACCCACTCCACCTTTATCACACATGCAACCTAAACTTTCCTTCTTTACTTGGACTGTAGGATCCTACAAAAACAGAGCCGTCCTCCAAAGGCTGAGATCTGCAACAACAATACAAAAAGCACTGCTTACACATACTGAGTTCTTTGGTGGACAAAGTCCATGAATGGTCAGGTTTAAATGTGAAATATCAAAACAACAAAGAACGGAGGGAGGTAGAGAGGGAAGACTCAACAAACGTTCAACAAGCTACATGTTGTACTATACAGAGAACAGCTAGTTTCCCTTTTAGTGGTTGAAAAGATAAATCTGAAATATACCTGTGGCACTCAGTGATACAGCTGAGCCTTCTCAGTATTAACATTTAAGATTCATTTAATATTAACAATGTTAATAATATTAACATTTAAGGATTTGAGTTCGTCGCCTTTCTCTGAGCAGACCCTTTTAAGGTCTAATAGTCTGATCTCTCCAGATGAAGCATTCAATCTTTTCACACAGATCAGGCTTATCTTCAGTGGTGACCACAGGTCTAAGACCTGTGGCTGTTACCAGGAAAGATTCCTAAGATTCCTTAGAAAACCAAATGAGTTACTGGACTGTAAGAGTAGGAACATATTATTTAGTGACAAACAACATAACCACCTGACTAAATCCACTTATGCTTGGTCTTCTGCTTTCAACAGTTCCTTCTAGACTAGGGGATGTGAGGACTGCAACGGAAAGTAGCACAGCTTTAGTAAAGATAAGCAGCTTTAAAAGCTATACAAATAAATGTATAGTTACCGGAGTTGAGAGGATACACATGTTCAAAACAAAACATTTGCACAATACAAACTCTAAAATCTGTGACTTTAATTGGTCCACAACTCTGTAGACAGCTATTAACATGAAACATTAAAATCAAATTTGAAAGTCAGGAAACTTGTTTTATCCTCAAAGTGTACTTATCTGGTAATTTTGGAAGATAGAGATAGTAAACAGTTGTTTTTCTTTCTTTCTTTCTTTTTTTTTAATTATTTACTTTTTACTAAAATCATAGAATAGCTTGGGTTGGTAGGGATCTCAAAGATCATCCAATCCCCTGCCATACGTAGGGCTGCCCCCACCAGCTCAGCTGCCCAGAGCCCCATCCAACCTGGACTTGAGTGCCCCCAGAGATGGGGCACCCACAGCTTCTCTGGACTGCTGTACCGGTGCCTCACTGCCCTCAGAGTAAAGAGCTTTTTCCTAACATCCAACCTAAATCTTCCCTCTTTCAATTTAAAGCCATTCCCCCTTACTGCTTACTGTCTTACTGCTATCAGATCAAAGGCCACAATGAGGTCCCCCTGGAGCCTTCTTCACGCTGAAAAGTCCATCTGTCTCAGATGTCTTCTTAAGAGAGGTGCTCCAGCCCTCCAATATCATCTTCATGTTCTCCTCTGGACCCGCCCCAACAGCTTCACATCCCTCCAGTAGTGGGTGTCCCAGGCCTGGACACAGTTCTCCAGCTGGGGGTCTTACAAGGGCAGAGTGGAGGGGGAACAATCTCCCCTCTCTCCCTGCTGGCCACCCCTCTTATGATGCAGCCCAGGATACAGGTGGCCTTTTGGGCTACAAGACCACACTGCTGCCTCATGTCCAGCTTTTCATAATGGAAATACTGAAGATGCACCGTGAAGTACTTAGCATTTTCTACCTTTAAGTATGAAACAGCCATCACAAATTATTAATTGCAAGCATGACCAGCCAAAAGCCAAGTAAACCGCTCTTCATATACTAAACCATTTCATTCTATTTTCTCTCAGTAGCAAAACCCATACATACTGTGCTTAATTAAACAAATCTTAAAGATAACCAGCATAACAATGAGAATCAAAATAGTAGTTGATTCTCACGGTGGATTCGTTGCAGTAGATCATTCATTAAAGAATGTGTTTTAATTTCACTTCAAAAATACCTGAATTGATCTTCCACCTCTATGCAAGATTCTAATTTTCACTATGCTTTTTTTTCTACTAGTGTCCTGTAATACTTCCCTACCGTCCCATGAATGAATGCCCACTGTAAATCAACTCAGCTCTCCCTTTTCTACCAGATGAGCCACCTGTTTTGAGCTTCAGCGTAATTTCTTCAGCCATTATATCATTTCCACTTATTTTGTTCCCCTAATTCCAAAGCTCTTCAGCAGGACAAGCACCGTAAGAAGTATTGAATTCACTACTAACAAACATATGGATAAAAATAATCTCTCAGCCATGAAGAAAACCGTGAACCTCAAAGGAGTACAAACAGTTCCGCTGAATTTTTTTCCTGCTGTCATCCAACTCCTTTTCGGGGTCTGTGCTTTCCAGACCATTCGTGCCTTCCACAGTTGAGGTACAAATCTGGAACTAACATTTAGCTGCATTAAGGATACAGTTTGATCCAACTGCTACAATTCACTAAGTGTTCAACACAATTGCTGCCTACTGACATTTACCACTGCATTAATCGTTGGGTTTTTAAGTTTACCTTCAAACAGTTGATCATCAGCTGGACAGTACCAATCCTAGTTTTAGGCTTTTCAAGAACCCACTCCAAGTAGATACATCGCACAGAAACAACACAAGCTTACTGCTCTCTGTGTGACATCAATTCAATACATATTATTCTATACTCTTGCCACTCACTTCCTTGTCTGCCCGTAGTACTGCACATGCCTTGGCTGAAGTCTGACAGGCTTGAACAGCACGAGCAAAGGGAAGGAGCAGTCTGTTCCTCCTGCAGAACAACACCATTTAAAGACCGTGGGAGCTTTCCCTTAGTGCAAGCAACTAAGCAGGGAGCTGCTAACTGCACCTCTAAGCACTTACAAGCTCTTACTTGGCTCATTTAATATTAAGAGAGATTTGTATTAAGAGTGAGAATAATACGAGTTGTTAGTATACACAACAAGTGCATTCAGTAGTCAGATTAAGGCAGAATGTTTACAAACTCTTCAAAATGCTGCTGAAAAAAATCCAAACCAACAAGCCTGATTATGTTTACCCAGAATAAATGATTACAAAAATGGGAGTGGTGTCCAAAAAAAGCACAAGCTTTCAAGCCTGGATTTTCAACAGAAAACATTTACTTTTGGATTGTTTGGGTCTTGTGTGATAAAGGATTTCTGTAAAACACAAGCAGAGGTCAAGCCTGAGCCTTTCATCAGCTGCCTAAAAGTGTGATAGCATTATCACTTGTATTTCAAAGAAGCTAAGAGGAACTTCCAAGCAGCTCAATACCTTGCTCTGTGAGAGATCTTCTACCAGTTCCATTTTCATACTCCCTTCTTCCTTGTAGCCAATCTTAGCTACACGTTCATGTAGATCTTTATTCCAAGAACACCTTTGTGCCTTGTGTTAGCTTCAAGAGTGAGAATTTAACATTAATAAAAAGGTATAACAAACACAATTATGAAAGAGAGAAAAGGTTCTTCAGGTTTTCAAGTACTTAGAAGCAGTGAAATATTTTAATTCATGCACTGATACATATTCCTAATGCTTGACAAAATAAACTCAACTACTGGAGCTCCTAGATACTATCAGCTGCTACTGAACATTAACATTTACCAGCTATGTGAAATAAACAGTCATAATATGAGCTGTTTTTTGGCACAGTAAAAGGAAAAAAAATATTTGGTTAAACACTGTGTTTAATTTCAGTCTTCAGAAATAATAAGCAATGCAACTGCACCTACGTTCTGAGCTGAAATAAGCCCAAAGCACAGACTGCCAACGGTCTGCTTCACAGTACTGACTCTGACCTCACATTTATAGATAGAATATAAAGATATAAAAGACATGCATAGTACGTGTCCATCCCTTTTCACTTAGGCCTAAGTATGTTTTATATATGGCACACAAAACAATCATCACTTCATCACAACATAAACTGGGAAGAACAAAAACTGCCTACGGTCTTTCAGCGTAAAAGTTTATTTACTTAGCACATTAAATGCATTATGGTTAAACCATGCAAGCAGATTACAAAAACAAATGACTTCAAATACAATTGCACATTTAAAACTGACTCAAACTTCTACTTTGAGATTAAAAGTTAAGATTGATCTAATCTACCAACCGAAGATAAAGCTATGCATAAATAAACGTGTTGATATTTTCAAGATAAAATAATCAGTGAAAACAGTATTTTTAATACATATATCTGTACAAAGAATACAGGCCATTTACTCTCCTCCAGAGTCTGATCCATTCATTTGATATAAAGCCACAAATATTATAAATCTGCATACTATTAAAGCACAGCAGCCGGTCTGCCCACAACGTAAGGTTCCTACTTGCGGTGTAGGACCACGTTATTTGAAAAAAAATATATGATTTCAAAGATTAAGAGATTAATTATAAGATTAATTATACAATCTCCAATGGAAGTGTATAATGGCAAGTTGCACAAGTAAATCCCCACTGAATATTACAAAAGGTCATTAGCCAAAATTCGAAGTATAAAGACCTGACTTCCAGGTCAAAAATACACAATCAGTTAACACGTCTAATTCTGTGCATGCAAATGACTGAATAAACAATTTTTGTGTCTGTGCATCTTAGTAGTTTTAATTTAAGTAACTGTTCGTGTGAAGAATCACACAGCTGCACAGGGTTCAAGTTCAAAGTAACCACAGACCTACCCTCGCAAAGTCTACGTCACAGCAGTTCTTCAGATGACAGTGGTCTTTCTCATTTTCCTACCTTCAGAAGCGAAGAAATTCATACTTAATTTACGCCACAAGCAGAACAACCAGAATACAGATGAGAACACTGTTATAGTCTGCAAGAGCTGAGCTTTGCATCTCCTGATACCGATTTCCTCAAAACAACAATATAAGGATATTTACATAGGAGTTAGAATATAATTATACTACACCATGAAACACTAGAAACAGAATATACAAAACTTATAATACAGCATTAATTATCTGTCAACCTACCAAACAGGATACCTTAATGTTAATAATACAGCTTGGAAGGTAAACATAACCTACAGGCTAAGTTTTCACATGGCTGTTTGTCAGTGCAGCATAAAACATTTCCATAGTGCAAATCTTACCAACTGTATGAAATACACTGCCCCCTCCAGAAAAATGCCCCTTCCCCTCCACCCCCACCATAAAACACTGAAGAGTCACTGTGACAGCTCACGTCTCATACATGCCATTGTTTGAAACATACTAACACAGGGAAGCTCAATTTTAACACTGAAAAGGGGTTAAACAATGTTGAGAAATTAAAACCAGATACGCTATAGCTGGAAGACATGAAACCTAAAAATCTGATCTATGGAAGTGGAAGAGTAAAGACATCAATCGTTTTTTTCATCTACTGAAAACATTGTATGACAATACACCACCTACTCCATTCTGTAGCAGCAGCTCTAGGATTACTTTAATTGCTGAAGAATCACAGTGTTAAGTATATCTGCTTCTCGTAGAGTCAGGCTTTCATCTGTTAGCTCTTTATTTGGAAAGGTTGTCACAAGAACAAAATCAGTTGTTGCAAATGCTGGACGGGACTGGATAATGAAATCTCGAATATCTTTAATCCTGTGGAAGGGATATGGACATGAAAACTGTGTATGATTCCATTCCAACATGAATCTCTGAAGACAAAGAACACAATCTTCTAAAGAGACTGAAAAACTGTTTAATATGTCCTACTGGTTTTACTTCTCGATTTCATCCATACTGCTAATGGGTTGCAGAATAGAAATGTTTTCCTTCTTGTGGACAAAACCTGAAGAATTAATTTTAATGCTGCTTGTTTTCTCAAATAAGAGAAATAAAAGTATTAACATAGAAGCGTATTGTAAACTGATACTTAACATAGGAAGTCAAGTAATTTCAATTCCAGTTGCCAAAAAAAAAAATCCCTATCAATTAGTATATACCAAAAAGGTAAGAATATTAATGGAAGGAAAAATAACGTATGGTAATGAGAAAGCAGAGGGGAATTATTAATGCACCGCAGCACCAAGTAGGTATCTCCTACTTTCTCTTAGTACTGAACTAGCAAACAACAGTTCATAGAACAGACACAGCATAGCAAAAATAATTTAGCTTTATAAGACGTGGATGAAAGTAAGATTTTTACAGTAATAAAACTGAGAATAACATCTTTGAAGGTCTATTGAACAAAGAAGTAGGTAGATTTACTGTAACCAAGTAAGCAGGGACTTTAGCTTTCTACCTTTAAGGCTTGTGATGCAATGAAGCCATTTTGATCATATGTCAGCAAAAATAACTGAAAGAACACTAGTAACTATTAAATAAGCTTCTGTCAACACAGCCATTCTCACAGATGTTACTGGGAATTTACCACTTCTACCCTTCAATGCAGAGAACATAAAACATCATGGCTGCTAGAGAGGCTCTGTAATCATACTGTTAAGTAATTTCTCCAACTGATGGTGAGAAGGAAGAGCCTGGGCTGGTACTATCAAGTCTACTGAAGTAAGAGAGATTGTTGCTGCAACTTCTTGTCTATTGGCATCTCAGCTAAAAATACCTTCTTGTAGTCTATGTAGTCTTTCTTCACCTAGTCAGGTGAAGAAAGCTGCACATTGGCTCTGCCCTTATTCTGAGACAGAAATGGAAGAAAAAAAAAAGAGAACAGGTGAACTCTCAAAGCCATATAACAGCTTTGTAAAGAAACTGAGTCCACACTAAGATACTAAGATCACCCTCAAGGCAGGATTCAAGCCAAGTTTCAGCTGTGCTCTAACACAACACTACAGATTTTGGAGCGGGCTAACTTGAGCCTTGCTTGCTGTCAAGTGTGGGTAGAACCACTACCCAAATCTCTGCCTTCTGCTCAAAGTTCTCTCAGCCACGTAGAACAGCAAATGCAAAGCATAACTTCACAGAACTTTGCTCTAAAACCATCTCTTAGACAAATAAATGAGGTTGGCCAACACCATTTGTGATAATGCCCCAACAATGTCAATAAAAGTGATGGCAAGCTCCAAACAACAGCCTACTAAGTTGACTGGAGCAGATGGTCACTGAGTAAGGAGGAAAAGACAGAGGCATTTAACGCCTCAATATTTAATAGCAATTATAGATTTCAGGGTGCCTGGACCCCATTGTTGGAGGACCCTGACTTTACATCTGTAGTCAATGGAACCATAAAAGAACGACTGTATTAGCTCAATATTCCTAAATCCACAGATCTATGTAGGATTCATTCCAGAGCGCTGAAGGAATGAGCAGATATTACAGATGGACTTCTCAAAATTTTAAGAGAGGTCATGGAAGTCGGGAGAAGTCCCTGCTGAATGGAAACCAGCCAATGTTACATCCATCAACAAAAAGGGCATGAGAGAGGACCCGAGAAACTACAACCTATTGATCTCAGTCCCCTGAAGAGTTATGGAGAAGATCGTCCTATGGGATATTGAAAGGCACTTAAACAACAAAAATATTATCAGGGATAGTCAAGACCAGTTCATGAAGGGAAGCCAGTGGATTTAATCTTTCTGGATTTCACTAAAACCTTCAATACTGTCCCTCATGGCATCCTTCTGGACAAGTTGTCCAATTCTGAGATAAACAGTTTCATGCCATGCTGGGTGATGAACTGGTTTGATGGTAGCATGCACAGGGTTGTAGTGAATAGAGCTACACCTAGCTGGCAGACAGTCACCAGTGGTGTTCCCCAGGGCTCGGTTCTACAGCCTGCTCAACATTTTAATTGATCTAGAGGCAGAACTGGAGTGAATCCTCAGCAAGTTTGCTGCTGATGCTAAACTGAGAGGGATGAGAGGCCTTGCAGAGAGATTGGAGCATTGAGCAATTAGAGGCTGCTGGCCCTTTTCCCCTGCTAACTGTTCACAGGACCTGTAGGAACAGCACAAAGCTGTGCCAGGGAAGATTCAAACCTGTCATAAGGAAAAATTTCCTCACTGTGAGGGTCATCATACACTGGAACAGGCTTATTGAAGAAGTGGTTGATGACCCATGTCTCTCAGCATTCCAGACACTTTTGGATAATGCCCTCAACACGTTTAACTTTTGGATAGCCCCAAAAGAGGTCAGGCAGTCCAACTAAATGATCTTTGAAGGTCCCTTCCTATTGAACTATTCTATTCAAATGAATATAAACACCAAGTTTCACACACTGCCCATCCCTAGGAGACAACCATCCACTGTTTGTCAGCACTAGCCGAGCCATACACCAGACTGAAATGAGTATGGTGTGACCATATACCCTTCTGACTACAAAAATCAGTCTACACTTACAAACCACATCTTATTCAGTCATAGCTTAGGCAGCTTCCAAGTACAATAAAATAGAAAGCTGCAGCTCCAGATTACAGAAGCAATTCTGACCATACTGTGGAATACATTATACTCCATAATGCCTTAAAACAAAGTGCCTTCAGAGTCATCCAAGTCAGCCACTGGCTTCTCCCATGACGAGCTCCCATGATGAGGGTTGAGATGGCTATACTGATGTCTGGATAACCTTTCAGTTTCCCCAGGAATAGTAAGGGGATCTCATACCTAAACAGACACTCATTATGGCTGGTACTGAGTCTTTACAAATCACAGGACATCACAAGTCAGGAAAGTTTATGACTCCGCAATTACCAAATATCCTGTTTTCAATTACAGAGTTTTGCTCTGATGGTCAATTAATCAATACATGTCTTGTCTATGAAAACAGGGCAGATCTGTGATATTCTGGTGGAACTTTATTTCCCCCTTTCTGGTGCCTTGCTGATATTCATTTGATGATAAAGCACAAACTTACCAAAATAGTTATTATTACCTGTATGGAATCACGGACAGATTGATGAAGAATTAATTACCGATGCAGAATTAATTTACCTGTGTGTTTGATTAAATCTTTGTATTAATCGGCTTCCATCAGCTAATCTGATTTGAATTTTAGTTGCTGGAATGGAATCATCAATGAGAACAGGTGCATTAAGAATGGATTTGTCCTCCTCCTCTGGAGATGAGGGCGTGCTGACTATTTCAGGTGTAAGACTAGACAAGTGGGAAAAGAAACAAAACGAGATCAATAATACTTATACAGTTTCTTTTCAAAGACTGTAAAATTCCACATATATTTTTCCTGTAACTGTAGATCCTAACATTTACCTGATATTAAATAGGTAATCTGGTAGGAACTGGAATATCTGAACTGAAATATTATGCATACAGAACATGAAATGACAGTCTTTGATACTAAGATTCACATATCGTAACTCATGGACTGGATTTAAAAAGAATAATCACCCAGCATTATATTGTACTAACTGTCCCAAACTACTTTAGAAATTGCTGTCATGAGCACTGTTTTATGATTCTGTGTATGCTCCACCTTTTTAGAACACAAGTGATATCAGCAAGTAATTGGCAACACCACAGAGAAAGCTTTGTACTGCACAGTATACAAATAAGACAAATCTGACTGGAGATAACTATTTGGTTCCTTTCTTTCACTGCTTACATAGCTAAGACTGCACAAGCTACCAAAGCAAAAAAATTCTACAACAGGTGTGCACATTCTTCTATGTAGAACCTCCTCTCTTCCCCGCCTGTTTTTGTTTTGTATTTCTTTAAGTAACCCAAATAAGCCCTCAGGTGAAAATGCTACTGTATACAATTGTTCACAGCATCGCTCCTACCAGAGTTTCTCACCTTTTTGCTGCTTGTGAGCACATTTCCTGATTTAAAAAAATAAAACAGGAAACAGAGTTTGGAAACTAACTGCTAAGAAGCATTTACTGAGTTACAGAGAATCGTAGCATCACTCAGGTTGGAAAAGACCATCAAGATCATTAAAGTCCAACAACAACCTAACCATACTACCCTAACGCTTAACAACCCTCCGCTAAATCATGTCCCTGAGCACCACATCCAGACGGTTTTTAAACACATCCAGGGATGGTGACTCAACCACCTCCCTGGGGATCCTATTCCAGTGCTTAACCACCCTTTCTGTACAGAAGTTTTTCCTGATATCCAACCTAAACGTACCCTGGCACAACTTGAGGTCATTTCCCCTCATCCTGTCAGCTGTCACCACTGAGAAGAGACCAACCCTGCTCTCACTGCAACCACTTCTCAGGTATTTGAAGAGAGCAATAATGTTTCCCCTCAGCCTCCTCGTCCCCAACATTAAGAGCAACAGCATACCGTTAGTATCTTTTTTGGCAAACAAATCTATCACATGAATAGTCATGACCATAAATAGAAGCCTAGAAGTATCCACAACTCAACAGCTCACATCAAATCAGTGGGAGAAGATGCTATAAAACAGATAATTGTTATGTAAAAAAGCCTGCTCACTGGTAAAGTTTTCACTTAACTATTTACTATGACAGTAATTTAACCTGAATGGAGATTATGCAGATTTGGAAAAGTAGACACTCAAAACACAGGAATGATTTCTGCAATATTATGTACCAGTTCCACTGGTAGAACAAAAAAATATAGAGTTATACATAAGAACAGTCAGAGAAATCTTGTATTTACAATAGACATCTAGCAGATCTAATAGCAGATCCAGGACACAGAAGTAAGACTTGCCTTTTAGTACGATTATATATAAGCTTCCACGGTTACTACAAAATCAGGGCTGGGACCTTGATTTCAAGGTAGCACAAAATGATTCCATGTTGTTTTCATCACCTGATTAGTACTCCAAAAGCCTGCTAACTGATTAAATCCAGCTTTTGGCATGACATATGGACACAGAAAATTCAGTGATTGTTACCTTCCAAGTTTTTGCCCTTCTCCACTGAAAGCTTTGAATCGCAGTCTTGGCTTCACATATTCCTGCTCCTGGTGGTCTTCCATATCCAGGTTAACTTGGCCACCATGAACAAGTCGCTGCAGTTCCACAGGAATTTCCCTTAATACAAAAAAAGGCTCCCAGTTATGCTCTGTACTGCAATGAAGAATTACACAAAAATCTTACACAGTAACAAGTTCACGCTTGTACTCCGCTTACTTTCAAAGCCATAGATGCCCAATGGTTTTACTAATTGGTTTCTCTCAAAATAGCAGATAACATGAAAACTAAAACGGAGAAAAAAGATCAGCCTAGACATCACTAACAAAGCATGCAGAACTAACAGCCTATATGAGTAAGGAACCAAAACATCTCCAATTTTTACATACTCTGCATCTGATGACAAAGATGGAACTCATTTTATGGGTGCAAACATAGCAGAAACCTTGAGTTTTTAATAATTTCAATCCTTTAAAGAAAACGGTTTTCTTCACTTCACTTGAAGGATGAGCCTCAATAAAATTGCTATTTTAACTCACCCTCTTTTAACAGACTCAAGAAACTGAGCATTTATTGGGTCTGAATAGGATCTCAATTCTCCATCATCTAAACTGAAGCCATTCCTCCACAGTTTCAGCAAAATTTGAACCTGAGGGAAAAATACCAAAGTTACAGAAAGTGAAGATACACAGGTAAGGTATTTCAGTTTCCTACAGATTACCATTTCTTCCTAGACCATCCTTACATTTGTGGTAAAGAATCTCTTATTAATCTGTTATTCGTGACATACAGATAATATACAATGACTTCATAACGAGCTTGACAGTGTTTCAACTACTTTTAAAAGCAGTAAACACTTCTTGTTGATAAATTAAGAAATAAACGCATACATTCATGAAATATTGTTGATATGCCAGTTAGAGCTATAATTGCTATTTCCTCAAATTGTTTAACTGCAGTTGAAGTTGATACTAACTCTACCCTGTTCAAATTCTGAGCACTGCATCCTGGAGACCAGCTTCCTTCGCTCCCTTCCGATTTTGCTGCCTGCACATACTTCCAAAGCCTGTATCACTGGAGGCACTGCAGCGCTCAGAAGTCTGCACCTCTCTTTCCTGCAACTAATGCCTTACAGTCCAGAAAGATTAGGCCTTCCTGACCAGTGTAACTGTGCTTCCCTTAGAAAACTAGCCCTGCCTCAAATAATTGTGAGCTGAGGGTCGGCCTCTTCTCTCCTGTGACTAGTGATAGAACTAGAGGGAGTGGATTCAAGCTGCGCCAGGGAAGGTTCAGGCTGGATGTTAGGAAATACTACTTCTCTGACAGGGTGG
>PPHD01012769.1:0-17798 GCA_002909625.1 Bambusicola thoracicus | reverse complement strand
CTCCAGAAGAGTAGGTGTTAAGTGTATGAGTTCAATTACTTAGCTGATTTAAATTAGTTTAACACCAGTAAAACTATATTAGTTAAAATTAGCTAAGGCTCTGGCCCATAGTAGCACGTCAACAGAGATGACTGGCATAAAAATGCGTGTAAATATACAAAATCTGTTTTGAAGCATACCTTTAAGGTCAAATTCTAACCTGGTCAGAGCAATGGGAGCAGGGTAGGATGCTGGTAGATAGATGCTACAGCGATGGGTGAGCTATAAAAATTCTTAAGGCAGAAAGGGAGGTTAGTAGTTATTGTTCTTGCCTCAGAAATCCTGACTAGAGAAGGAAATCTTGTGCTGGACCATTATGGGCAGGGGAGTTCACAACGGAATATATATTACTTCTAGCATAAACTAGAGTATTCTGCCCATTGCACACTTTTACAACTACAATGTATGGATGACTACAATGTATGGACTAGACAGCTTGAAGTTTGAGCCTATAACTCATCAGATGCTGACCCCAGGACATATGGGTTGTCTCAGTAGGTGGCCACACTCCTACTGTTTCCATTACTTCTTGGAGAAATTCTGTTTACACAAGCAGAAAAGCTCCTTCCTTTCTTTACCTCTCTGCCCCCAACTTAGGACAAGTCAACAAACACACACACACATGCACATACACAGAAGCTAGTTGTGACTTTAGCCTGTGCCATTTCATTTTCTATTCAATTTACCAGTACTATTATGCTAAAGTCAAGCGGTCTTTAGAGTTTTCAGTTCAGTTTTCCTTAGGAAACCATATCCTACACCAAACCTGTGGGGTTAAAGCTGATCCCGCCTGCACGTAGAGAATGCAGGCAGGCAACACTAATTTAGAAATTCTTGTTGCTCAAACTCAAAAAAAGACTGCACTTAACAGTCTTCCTCGCTTCATTGCTTTATCATAGTAGGAGTTTGGCACTAGGACATCTTTTACCGCTTCTTTGAATTGCATCAAACTAGAACAGCTTGACAGTCCACATCCTGATGGAGAGACTAAACTTTAACATCAAGGATTATGTTGCTGATTAGCACTTCCAATAATCAAGTAATTGGTACATTAAATAATCTGGAGTTTGGCGACTTGCCTGAAAAGGTCACGCTTGCATTGATTCCTTTTTAGAGAGTCCATGTTGCCATTACATGAATTCAATCTGTCTGTCCAGAATTCTAGCGTAAAAATATTTGGCTAATTTCCTTCATTTCATACAATTTGATGGGAAATAAAACCCAGGAAAAGCTGCACACTGTGGCAATGTGTTCAGACTTTCCTGCCGGGGGATGGGATCAGGAGAGAAAAAGACAACTCTCTGTACATTTTCTTCTCTCGGGTCAGCATGACCAGTGCAATGAAAAACGCTAAGGGCCCCAGTCAGCACAATTAGTAGTGCAGAACCTCCTCTCTTTGTTTTTTTATTAGAATTTTTGTCAGGCTGGGAGGCTGAGAGGTGTGGGATATTCCCCACAGCCATGTTGCTGACAGAGCAGGCTTTTCTCTCCATCCTTCTCAAGGCCTGGGCAGAGAAGCCGTGGGAGTGGTGGAGGTCCAGGTTGTGGCGTAAGCTTGAAGCAATACTGTGCCCAACATTTGTCCCCACTGTGTGGGCACAGAAGCTCTGAGTCCTGCACAGCCCTTGCAGATAGGCTTCTTGAAGGCCAGAAATATGTAATACAGAAAAACAGGTCCCGCGGCCCCAGGACTGGTTATTACCAGCACTAGTGAAAGGAGGGCTCTGCATGAAACTGAAGAGTCCTCACCTCAAATCAATCATCAGGCCTACACAAATCACTTGTGCGTGCCTTGAGAGAACTCAAAACCCACCCGCATTTCACTGAGGTACCCGCTGAAATGAGATGGTTATCAAACTGTTTAGTTCTGCAGCGCATTTGGGGTATCCTCTTTCCCTTGAAACACACAAAGATCTTGGTCTCACGTGTCTGCATAGAGGCTACTTCTTTTCTTTTTTTTTTTTTTTGTTTTTTTTGGAGGGACAAGCACAGCTTGACTAATAGCCACTGCTATGCTATGCCAAGCTATCAGATGAAGTCCCAGCAGCATGGCAGACAGCTAGGCTGGGCTTCGCCTCCCTTAAATTCCAGCATGTACGGGGATGTTGAGGTCTGCGCCAGTCACCCTCAGTTTCCTTCACAACTGAGAGAAATAGGTGCTCCTAGGGCACAATTCATCTCAGCTGTCTTCATTGTCGATTCAGGATGAGCTCAACTGTCTCTCTAAAGTGCCTGTTTCTCTAGTCTGGTTTAAAAGAGGGTTCAGACAATGAGATCAGCTGTGTCTTCATTACTGATGTCTACACAGGGTCAGATTGGGTTTGCCTGGCAAACCGAGAACTTTCCTGTAAGGAAGTCTTTCCACTGAGACAAAGGACTGTGTAAAACTTGGTGAATGGGAAAATGGTTATTCCTGAGGATAACCAAAGTGCTAGCTATTGATATTTAGAGAATATAAACAGCTGAGAACAATAACTGACTGGAAAAGCATCTCTCTTTTCAACGCAGACTGTACCGTTTGCCCACTCCCTCTGTCAAACACCATCCTCGATGTCGTGCATTATCATGTCAACAGGTAAAAGTACCCAACTCAGTGAAGCCAGAACTCTCCCTGAGTTTAAAGGCTCTGGCTCTGGATGATGCTAAAGCCCTCTCAGGGATGAGACCTCAGAGAGGTGGCATTAATGCAGCCTGGGTGGTCCAGGCAAGCACACATGGAAGTGAATGCACGCTAAGAAACAGCCTGTAAGACTACAGTATCAGCACACAAGCGCAGAAGTCTTTTAGCACTGGATTGAAACAAAGCACAACTATGGGGAGATGGAGCAAGGTGGGAAGAGTTGTTTTAACCATGGTCATCCTAAAATTAAATAAAAGGGATTCAGTCAGTGGGCCTCTCACTTGATCCAGTCCCCACCCCTATGTAAAAGCATGCATACATTTATGCAGAGACAAATTTTCAAGCTCCAAAGGTGGGACACTGGGCTGTGCAAAAAAGATCTTGCTGCTTAAATAACCAAATAATAGAACAGATGGACATGCAGTCGATCCATACCAGGGGGAGCTTAGGGAAATCCCTACCAGCAGCGCTTAGGAGAGTGTAAAAGTTTTAAATATACATTTGACTTCTGAGTTATTGTACATATTGATTATTAGCCCAAGAAAGCTACAGGTATACTCTGTTCTTACAAATGGGTCTTTTAAATGTGTCAGTACATACCTAGAGCAAAGAATAACAGTTCTGTTCCACCAAAGAAAAGAAATAAATACTACATGTGATCAAAAGAGGTAACATTTCCGCACGGCAGCCAGAATAGGGAACACAACAGTAGCAAATACAGTGTAATCCTGGCTACACTGTGGTATCTTTGATGGTGCGATTAGCCTGCACTGGTGGAGCAGGGAGATACTGCAATGTCTCAGCTTCCACAGCATGTACTATCTATGGCTGTAGACGCCAAGCTGTTCAAGGTAATGTTCATACTGCACTGCTGCAGTCACAATTTGTGCTACCAGGGACAGGGATTTACTGGAGGCTACAGAATATTCCATGGATTATAATGAAATCTGGCATCTCACCAAGCCACATCCAGCAAAACACCAGTATTTTGCTGCTGAACAGATTTCTACTAACATCCACCATTTTCCCTTGTCCTGAAAGAAACTCTCCATGCTTGTGAATCTAAACAAATACAATTACATTTGTTTCTTGCTCACAAGTTTGAAGCAACAGACACATATTATACTAACAGTTTTATGAAGGTGCTGTTTTATCAGATGGATCAGTCAGTTGGGAATAAGGAGTGAAGAGTGAGGGAGGATTCTGCCTCTCTAGCAGAAACCTTGGCCAAGCCAAGTCTTTAGCCAAGCCACAGCTGTTGGTAGACGTATCCAAACTGCTGCCTCGTTTTGCAGCTCTCCCATTAACCACACACCTATAGCAACTGCAGGGCTGAGGGAAATCTCAACTGCCAAAGACAAGTGCCTCAGGTAAGAGAGCAAAGCCCCATGGCAAGACCCACAGCTGCATGCTGCCTATTGAGTGTCCCCTGCACTAAGCCACAGCAGGCAGGTCCAACAGCAAGTAGTCCCTAAGTGCCGACATGTGGGGAAGGAAGGCTCAGCAAGGGGGACTCAGCCCTGGAGAGCATCCTGGCTGGAAGTGAGAGTATGGTCTGGAGGCAGACCAAAGCAAGATGGCTGGAGATGACCATTTGGTAAGTCAACTGGATCCAAGCTAACTGTAAGCAGCTGGGTAATCCCGCTCTACTCTACGCTGTAGGGCAATTTCAATCATCATCGTGAAGGCTTGAGTTGCTGCGTAACTCAGCTGGAATAAGTAAGCAGATTAATGGCCCGGACCTAAGCCATCTCCTAGGCAGAAAACCACCGAATTTGACATACGCAACACACAGCCAGCACCATCACAAAATGTTCTGTGAGCAAAAGTGTAATGAGGCTGCTGACGGATGGAGCACTGACAAGAACAAATGCAGTGCAACACAAAGAACAATATTAAAACATAAATACCGATACTTTTCTAAAAGTGCTGATGAATTGGAACCTGTGTCTTTCAGAACCTTTCTCTTTCAGAAAGGCCACATCCACATTTGACCTCATACCTGAAAATAACCGTTCTACTCACACAGAAGGCAGTAGTGATTACACAAACCTTTACTTATTCTGATTTCGAATTCGGAGACACCTCCTTTTCAATGGTGGCTCCAGATCCTCTGGCCCTGTGCTGAGGATTGGCGTTGACATAATACACGGTGCAATAGCAGTCTTTTCTGCTGGTTTTGGCACAGGCTGGATCACGCAACCTGTCTTGGGCAGCATCCGCAAAGCGTACGCATGGTCCTCGTCTGCCGGATTGTTGAGGTTGGGGTCCTGCTTGTCTCCTCCGGCAAGGGGCTCTTCCCCAGCCTTCTTGCCAGTGTCTCCCTCGAGGTGGCAGTTCGATGCGCAGTTATTCTCCTTCACAGACTCCAGCTCACTCACCGCCAGCTCCTCTGGGGGCTGCGGCTTTTTCGGATCCTGGGGTGGCTCTGGGTTCTTGGAACCCTCTGTGCTCTTTGTGCCATTCACAATGACATTGCACACAGCTGCTCCGGCTTCCAGTCCCGGTGTGCCGGAGGCCAAGGATACAGGGCAGCAATGGGCTGCGTCACCGCATGGTAATGTTTTTGAGTCAATTGGGCTGCAATTGTCCCTGCAGTCGCTGCAGTTCCTTTTGTCTGAGCTACCGAAAGCCAAATTTACAACACTGTTAGGCTCACGCTCCACTTTCACTTGGGCATGTAGAGCCCTGTGGATAACATTGTGCAGCCTAGACCGGTGGCCTACCGTTAGGTCTATCACACCATCCTGCGGACCCTGTAGCACACTGGGGAAACCAAACTTACTGTTCACAGGACTACTAGGTCTGACAGTCAAGTCAACAACTTCATTTTTACTGTGCTCCTGAAGCACTTGAGCTTGATTTAGGGACTGGCCTGAGCAGCTCGGAGAGGAGTCGGAGGGTTTGGACGATCCTTGTTTCGACTCTCGAGGGGACGAAGAGCTATTGGGTGGCTTTCCTCCAGGCGTCTCGCTGGAGTTACTCGGAATGAAGTTTTCGCCGTTGCTGGAGAAACCGCTGGGGGGTTTGGAATCGTTGATGTGAGGGATAGGGATGGGAATGGGGATGGGGACGGGCAAAGGGACAATGACAGGATATGGCACTAGTAGAGTCGGGGGTGGCACCAGCGGGGCAAGGGACGGCAGCCCGAAGTTCATCATCTGTGGCATAGGCATAGGACCATTTGGCATCATGCTGACGGGGGGAAAGGGAAGACTGGGCAAAGGGGCACCAGGAGGAGGGGGTGGCAGCAAGCCTGGAGGGTTCCCAGGCATGGTCGGTGTCGTGGGGGGGTGGATGTGAGGGGAAAGCATTGGCCTGTGCATAGGGCTGGAGGTGGGACCCATATTTCTGGGGCCACCTGGTGGTGGACCGATTCCAGGGATCATTGGATTTGACAGAGGGCTGTTAGGATTTGAGGCATGGTGAGGCGGCCCACGGATAAATGGCGGACGGATTTGCTGCATAATTTGCTGTTCCATGAATATGGGCAGCGGAACCGGCCCACGGTTTGTCATCACCATGGGAGGACTGCGAGGTGGGACACCAATTGGAGGCACGATGCTAGCAGGTGGCTGGACAGAAACTGGTGGAATATTTGGATTCTCACTGATGGGAATAGGTTTGGGAACTGGCGTGGGGATTTTAGTGACAGAGCAGTTGGCAGTGTCAGACGGAGAGGCAGTGGTAGACGCTGATGGTCCAGGACCTTGAATTTGGCCAGCTGCAGACGCTGGGGATGGGGCTTTTCTCCGAGCATCTGCTAGCGGTATATTCCAAGAATCTGGAGTCAGCAGCTGTACTCCAGTGCCTTCTGCTTTATTTTCGACTGGAGGATGTAATGTACTGCACAGTCCAGCTGGAAGATTGGCCTGTGTCTCTTTGTAGAAAATGTCCATTTTGTACTGATTGAGACATTTTGCACTGCAGAACTGAAGCCTTCTTTCCCCGTCCCCAAAATCCAGATACTCTTTTGTGTGTCTTATGTGCTTACACCAGTCACATACCTACAACACAGTAATAAAATCAAATCAGGTAAGAAAAGCAATCTTCTCTTCATAGCGTTATTTTAAAAGTCATTTTTCAGTTGCTTTCTAAATGCATTATTTTTATAGCATAAAAAAAAGTTATGTTTGTGAAAACTAACATTTTTTCACCCCAACTATTGGAGAATTGAATGCTACTTCCTTTTCTGGCTACTGTGGTCTCAATTCTGTCTTATACAGTATGTTACACTTTTTATAGCCATGCCACAGTGAAGACTCCTCAGCTGGCATAAGCTGTTATAACACACATATGTATACATAAAAAAATCCATATGAACATGGCTGTGATTACTCCTCAGTGGTAAACTAAACACACTGTTACCATTTCTGATGCAACACTACACGGTAAATATGACAAGAGGGAAAGGACACTGAAAGCCAGTGGGAATGAATGCAAACCATTGCCACCACCTCACAGACTGTAATATTTTGTACTTCATTAATGGTATCAAATAGTAAGTTGGAAAGGGTGTGGTATTTTAAAGTGGCATCACAAAGCAAAACCATCATTCGTCCCCTGCCCCTTATTCCAAGGAGTAACTTGGAAATAGTCAGGACATTTGTGCAACATTCAAGTAGTCCTAACTCATGATGTTTCCGAGCTGTTCGCCCCCTTTTGCATACCGGTCACTTTGAGTAAACCTTCTTGGCAATTAAGGGCATATTGAGCAACTTCTCAAATACTACAGCAAAAAGTTTGCATTGCAGGCTTTTTCTTTTCTTTTTTCTTTTTAATTCACCTCCTTTCCACATAATCCTTTTCTGTGTTACTATTGGTGTGGTAAAGGCATTGCCAATTCTTTGTAAAAGTAAGGCTGCAGAACTAATTAAGCTGTGAGAGGTTTTCTCAGTTGCAAACCACTAGACACCAAAGTTCAAAAAATAGTCATTCCAGGCTTCAGAATCCATTACTTCAGAGAAATTATTGTGATTTCATTAACACATTAATTTTGCAACACCAACAGCTCTCACAGATGGTGAAGACATGATCTACAATTCAAATATGACTCTTGTTTGCACAAATGCCTTTCCTTCATATGGCATTTTAAACAAGAATTAATATGAGTAATCTTGCCATAGCTATAAACAGATAAACAGATGTCAGAATTTTCAGTGCCTTACTTTTCTGACAGAATTTTACGCACACAGAAGAGAAAAAAAATAAAGCATTTTTGTCATTTACATTAGCTCTCAGAATACTCCACCGGCAGAGATTGGTGGTGCTTCCTATCCGCACACTAAGCCTATGACCATGTCAGAATACACTGTGGTATCGTTTACTCTGCCTTTTCCCAACAGTTTTAGCCCATTTTTGAATGACTGTATCCTTTGTATGAAAAAAGGAATATGATTGTGAAAAGTCTGCATTAAAAGGATAATTAATTTTAATAACGACTGGCCATATAAACAATTCAAAACAACATATGTCGGGCATCTGATTACCCATCTCATTTAACTCTCAGCTTTCCCATAATATAAACAGTGGTGACATTTTTGAGTTTTCAGCAATATATCTTATATATATACGTACATATATACACACATGCACACACGCCCCCAGCACACTATCAGACCGCCGATTTTGGCTCTGCAACGTTTGGGTTACCTGGTCTAGTTGCCATTTGATTCCTTCCCTGCCTCCACACCCCATTCACACACACGCTCCCTTTCTCTACCAGGAAGATTTTATCCCACGTTTTAAATCAAACTAAATAATCACTGGAGAAATAGCAGCTATGAAGTCACTGCTGAAGCACAGCAATGCTGGGCCCAGGTTGGGCACAAGGATGCAGCACAATGGGAGATAAATCACTCAAGTCCCACGGTTCTTCTGCAGCGTTCCTGTGGGCATGTTCCCCCCACGATGACCCACACAAGGAAGAATGTCCACCTATGTGTTGCAAATGAGGTTTTACGTGGCTTTGCAAGGCGCCAGCTCTCCCTCGGCTCCAGCACTGGGGCTTTGCAACCCCTTGCCGCAAACACGCGGCCACGGGCACTGTACCATCCCGGGTATTTGACACAGGATGGACTGTGCCACCCGCTTGGCAAATCAACACCACCCCATCCCAGGATGAGCTGATGGAAACACCTTGTAATTGACCTCCTGAATTTTTTTGGCTCGCCACAGTCTTCCAAGCAGACAAAAGAGGAATTTGTGAGTCTATGCCGTGAGTTAATGAGGTGCTGTTCGCCTCAGTGATGCTGCTGGATTTACCTTAAAGCCATTTTCAATGCAAAGCTCACTCCTACAGTAAAAAACGATATCTATTTTGCACATATGGAATCAGGGCATGCTCCTACCACACGGGCTCTGCAGAAAGGCAGGGGTCCTCCAGGCAGGCTGGGACAGGATGAAGTCCACCCTGGCCCACCACCCATCAAAGCAGTGCCTGTTTGCAGGGGAGAAGCTTAGAGACCAGTCCCGAGGGCAGCTGCTGAATGGGATGGAGCAGGATCCAGGGGCAGCTACCTCTCTGCCCTAGCCATAGAATAGATGCACAGAATAACTAAGGTTAGAAAAGACCACTAAGATCATCTAGTTCAACCATCAGCCCGTCCCCACCATACCAATTATGCCATATTTCTAATCACGCCCTGGGACCTGCAGCCAAGGCCTCACCTTCCCTCAGGACAAAGGAAGGAAACCAATTCTCAACTTGTACACCTGGTGCCAAAGAAGCACCTGAGAAATATGAGGGAAGATACAGCCCTCTTACCACTCTAGAAAGAGCCTCCATTGGTGCCTTCAGTTAAACAGGCCCAAAGAAAAGTACAGCAAAAGCAAAACCAAACCCAAACCCAAACCACTTGTGGCATTTTCCCTAATCATTTAATTTTATTAGTTAGCAGTTGATCAATTCACTGAAATACTTCCATGTTTTATTGCTGTATTGATTTGTTTATCTCAAGTGGACCCCTTTGTCACTCGCAGCTAAACAAATATTTTCTCTTCTTGGGTAAAATATTTAGAAATCCTGCTTAGAAATTCTCTACTGATTTCTCCTGTTTTCAATAATTCACCAAGGTACAAGAAACTCTGAAGTCTGCCTGCCTCCCTCACGCATCGATCACAGACCATTCTGTGTATTTTATCACTAGATTAAATCAATTAAAGCCACAGAAATTAAAGGTAATAATTCTATTCCTCTGAACATCCTGGATGGACCAAATATCTCCTAATTATCTCCTCGATTTTATGCAACATCCCAAAGTGTTGAAGTTAACATTAGTGAGAGATGTGTATCTGCCACGTCTATGTGTTACACTACTCCTGTTTCTATTTATCTATATAAGCAATCACTCTATGTGGCTTATTTAAGACGCAAGTATAAAATGTGCATGCTGTATGCAGGTAACAGGACACCTTAGAATAGCACACTAAAATGCAGAAAAACAGTCCCTACGATGAGGAGGAAATTACTGGTGGAGAAAAAATGTCACTTAAGAATTAATGAATCAAGTCTGCCTTACAGGATTGATCATTTAAGATGAGGTCAATGAATTTATGATACAAATGGCTATATCACTAGAGGTAATAAAATGGAGCGATATCATTCATTTTACATCTAACTAATGACACGCTCAGAGTAATTACAGACTTCTTCTAAAAGCCTACGCTGATTAGTTCAGATGTGATAGGTGAAACATATATCTTTCAGTTCAATACAATAACATCTTATCTATAAAATACACAGCAAATGTCTTATTTTTTTAAGCACTCGCATTCCATATAGAGCATCATCTGTCTCTGTAAGCAGCTCAGATCCTCTCTATTCACCTATCCCTTTTGCTTCCTTTTCCTGCCTTACCTTTCCCGCTCACCGTACAATTGCAAGGGGAGCTAAACTGGTGCAGGGGGGCTGTGAGTGCGGTGCCATTTGGCAATGCTCCCCTGCAGCAGGGTTAGCCAGGAGAGTTCATGCTGTGGGATCACAGCTATCAGGTCTGACCCAGCACCCACAAAAACTATGGAAAGACCCCTCTTTATCGCACTCAGCTGGCATTGGGGCTATGCTTAACACCTGGGGTCAGTGAGAGCTTGATCACTGGCCTCCATGGTTATGGGCATGTGGATAAGAGATATCCAGAAGAACTGCAAAAGTTAACAAACGAGATACAAGGGAAGAAAATACACACCGCAATTATGAATTTCAGACATTTTATAACACACATAAAGTGACCATTTTGTACATTCCTACGCAAAAAGAGGTGAAACAAGGCATGTAGGGCAGTGAAGACATCAGAGAGGAAGGGTCTGGGCCGGCAAGGTGCTAACAGATCCCCTCCACATCTCCTTCTCCCCTGAGGAATACTCACAGCACCACCACTGGGCAAGCGCACTGCACACCGCGAATGTCAGAGCACAAAACCTGAATGACAGAAAGATCGGTAACGAGATAAGGGTCTATCTCATTCAGCTGTAACACAACAACCCTCAAGAAGATTAAATTTACCTAACTGGGGCATGTCCAATGCTAAACAACAGAATGAACATTTCCTTTAGTACGTTTAATGTATTTATATTTTAGTGGCGGGTTGCCAGTGTGCTACTTATGAGCTCAATGACTTGATATCATTCATCCGCTTTCCTGTGAAACACACGGCAATCTACACCACAGGACTACTCAGAAGACACCGCATCAGCAGAAACATGACTCGGTCCTGATACGGGAACACCAAGAAAGCCAGGGCTGAGGGATCGCGTGTCGTTTGGATTCCTCTAACACAAAGACGGGAATAAAAGCCATTCCTGTTGGCATCTGTATCTTTCTTTTGATAGAGGTGTCCGACACAGAGCCTGGACTTGGCCACGAGGTGACCCTGCAGGCACAACACGGACGTCCCACAGCCTGAAAAGAGCTGTGCCTGGGCCTTCAAGCATGGGATAATTAATGCTTTTACCAGCTGTCAAGCACAGGCACCAAGTTCATTCATTAGTGCCATCTACCAACCACCTCTGAATGATAATCTGGTATCAGACACTATTTTATTAAGAAATATGGTTGCCCATGCAGTTCCAATCCCCTACCATGGTCAGGGCTGCCACCCCCCACCTCAGCTGCCCAGGTCCTCATCCAACCTGACCTTGAGTGCTCCCAGGGATCAGCACCCACAGCTTCCCCGAGCAACATGTTCCAGTCCCTCACTGCCCTCTGAGTAAAGAATTTCCAATCCGAATCTCTTTTTTTTTTTTTAGTTTAAAACTATTTCCCCATGTCCAAACACTACCTGCCCATGTAAAAAGCTGGTCTTCCACCTGTTAATAAGCTCCCCTAAAGTACTGGAAAGCTGCAATGAATTCTCCCTGGAGCCTTCTTTTCTCCGCTCTGAACAAGCCCAGCTCCCTCAGCCTTTCTTCACAGCATAGGTGCTGAGGGAGTGTAAAACCTCTCTCATCTATCCCAGCCAGCCCCCACTCCCAGCTTGCTGGGCAATGTGGCTTCTTGTTGCCTTCCAACCTTCCCTCACTTCTTTACCACCAAAGCTTGTCTTCAGAGCAATGCACCCAAAAGGCAATAGTAATACCTAATCAAATCCCGTTGCAGATCTCCCCTGTGATGATAAGCCCTGTGCACAGCCCCATCTCTGCAGCCTGTTGCATGACCAGGCCTGGAAAAGTTTTGGGGCAAGAGACCCATCTCAAGCACTGATGTATTCAACACTTGTGAGCAGGACAAATCTTTGGGTCAAAGAGCAGCAGCAACCTGTAGGTCTGTCTCAACACCTCATCCCCACCCTGTGCTCCTCCTGGGGGATTGCCCATAGAACGGCTCTCACCAAGCCCCACCAGACCAGGACGACAACCTCAGCAATTAGTTCTCCAACACATGCCTGCATGTTCAATGTCAGGATGGCTCCAAGGCACTGGAATTCCCTTTAGCACCCTCTGTCTCAGAGAGCTGAATATTAAGAAGTACAAGCTGGGTGCCCTGCTGAGCCACTTGGGAAACCAAGCACATGGACATTTCCAGAAGGATACCACCATGCGCTGCTCAAATGCGCAGGGTCAGAGTGAGGAGGAGGTGGGATGCAAAGACAACAGCAGAAGACAAACTCCTTCAACAGGATACCAATCAATTCAGTGGAATTCAAATTTATAACTTAAAGGTGTTTTGTTTTGTTTTGTTTTGTTTTGTTTTTCCAATTGTCTTGATGCTGTTGTGCTTTTTTTCCAGCCAAGTGACAGAGTGGACACAGCCTCGACAGAAGCCATGCAACCCATCATCACCTAGAGGCATATGGATACATCCTATGTCCTCATAGCAAATCTTCCTCCAAAATGCTGACTCCAGGCCCGCATTGTGTGGGAGGGCTCCCTCCTCAGAAGGGCTGGGTGCCCAAACAGGGGGTGCAGAGGTCAGCATGCTCAGCACCACGTGTTGGCCACGGGGAGGGGAGCTGTGGTGCAGGATCCCTAGCAGGGATACAGGCTGTCCAAAGAGGCACAGGCATTTCACAGCATCTACTTTCATGACAACTGTAGCCAAGGCTATGCCTTAGCTATCATTACTAGAAATTAATGCTCTTTCACTACCAAATCTCATATAATAGGCAGAATCCAGCATAGTGGCTCTGAGCAGTCATCCAGGCTTGATCACCATTTTCAGTGTGCTTATTGCACAACATTCAGCATGTTTATCGTGGCAGGGTTTTCCTGCCTAAGATGGCTCATAATTTTTCATCACGATTGTTCCACTTGAATGGAATGATTATTATAAAAAAAATCATTCCAGCTGAAACCTGCTGCGAAGGAACCCCGAGGCAGGCTCTAACACACTCTGAATGTGGTTATAATACAGCTCGTAGCAATGCTAGGTGTGAATGAAAACAGATTTTTACAATGTTTGCAGCTTTGTGCAAGAAAAAACCCCACAGCTTTACAAAACAGAACACTGCGGCTGCCTCCAACTTAAAACCATCCTGTGACAAATGTGAAGTCTTTCTTTCAGTCTTCCTGTCCAAAAGAGAACAAAGCTCACCTGCCTGCTTGCTTTTCCCTTTGATTACATAACCCTCCCAGATCTCCTTTTCCTCCTGGAAACCTTGACCATGGTTCTCTGAAGAGCGAATGCTAACCTTGTGTCATTTAAATGCAAGACCCACTGCCTCCATTTTTCACTCAAATTATGCAAAAGCCTAAGCTACATGAAGCAGAAGGGGAAAACAGAGCTATTTGGTAATTAATGGCTAATGATAAATCGATTTCATTTTTGAATCATTGCAGTTGTCATCTGCAGTGTTTGAAACGCAGCCTTTTCAAAGCACCCCTGTCCCTTTGTTTTGAGGGCTTTTTAGTGCTTCCGGCCAAAAGCAGCGAATGTAAGCTATGCTAATGCCCGATGGAAATCCAGGTTGGCTCTTGTTTCATCAGAGTGGCTACATATTTGATTTTGTGTATAAACAGCTGAGCTCTGTGTTTTCAGCTTCAGTCTGAGGCTTTGAAACCACGGTAAGAACGCTGGATCTGAAACCACTGGTGAAGCCCACAGTACGGTGGGCGCAACTAAGGGAAAATGAATGTAGTGGGAAGCAGGATTTGCCAAGAGGGAAGGTCTCCCCAGAAACTTTCCTGTCTGAAATAACACAGAATGGGACAATAATAGCATTTAAACCTTAAAATCCCTGATGTGGGGCTTTTACTCATGTTCCATCCAGACTGCTGCTTCACTGCTAGCTAAGGACATCGCTTCAGCAGTGACAGAAGCCCTAAATAAAATTAATATGCTGTAGAAGATGAAAGGAAGACGAGAGCGGTAGAGGCAGGGCTGTAGACGCTCTCAGCAGGACAGACAGCCTGTCTCACCAAGGCTCATTTTCCAAAACGCCCAAAGAACCTGAATGCCTATTCCAAGGTTAATAGAGGACCTGAGAAACCTCATCCTCGTGCAAGTCAGTCAGTCATGGAGCAGAAGCACATTGAGGAAGACACTGAGGGGCAAGGCAAACCCCCACTCAGGCTGCCAAGTCCCACGTGGCCATCGTGTCTCAAGCTCATCAGAAGGCTGCTGCATATCTCAAGCAGTAGCCCAATGTTGGCACGGTGTTGTGCCAACACCACAAGGCCTAGAGGCAGCTCCTCTTCCAAACTGAGCTTGGTTGGACAGGAGAGCACACAAGCATAGCCTCTTTCACAGAGAGTAAGATTTAGGGCAGGGATGTGTGGAGTCAGCTCAGTGTCAGTAGTGTGGTGCTCCTCACTCCGTGGGTGGCAGTGGGAGAAGGCAGCTCAGCTGACCAGCGGCAAGCAGCTTCATTCAGGCTACGTGCGCTCTGGTCAGCCTGAGTTCTAGCAACTCATTTCCAGGCCAAGACTTCCCATGATGTACATTCCTCAGCTTCCCCTGAAGTGATGAACAAGAAAACTGAGTAGCCAGAAACAACTCAATTGCGTAGGTGGAGCTGGGAGTCTCAGTGAACCACAGTAATGTGCCTTTCACCAGACAAGTGGTTTTCCCTTTTGCCGTCCCTAAGTTGTTCGTGCCACAGTGAGAGCTCTGCTTTCTCCTAAAGGTAACACTAAAGTACCTCTTCAGACCACTGCTGCTCAAACCCTGCAGCAGTGAAAAGCACTGCAAACATCTTCAGAAGATGACAGTTTCTGTAGGCTCTGAATACTCAGGAAACCAAAAGAAAGAAAACAAAGCTAGCAGCTGCAAAAACACTTGAGGGGCTGTATGTACTTCAACACAGCGTCCCATGCCTGCCACCTCTCTGGAGCATCAGGAGAAGGTCACATTAGGAAATCTCCCCCCTTCTTCCTCAGAAAGTGGAAATGCACTTCTTTCCTCATGAGGGCATTCGTCTCTGCGTCCTTGGAGAACATTTTGCACAGTTTCCATTCACAGATGCTGAGCTACAGGAGGCAGCAGGGCAGCTTCTCCACTGCTGCAGCACCAGAGCTGAGAACCACTGTCAGTGCCAATCTGGGGGAGAGATGAGTGCTCTGGCCCCAGAGCTCTGCATTCCCACTGAGGGGCTGCAGGACAGGACCAGAAGTGAACACCAGTGCAGAAGGTTTCTTCTGAAGGCCAGCTGTCAACTGGTGGAAAATGAGGAAACAGCAGTCTGCATGCTTTCCAGCACTGCCTGCATGGAGCCCCAGCAACCGCATAAAGAGAGGAATTAAGAGCCATTAATACTGTAAATGGTTACCTCAAATTGTTCTGAGAATTACAGATGCTGCTAAGCACAGGAAAACTTAAAAGGAAAAGGGGCACTTTATTAACCTTGAATAGCATCTCCCTTATAATCCTTAATAACTCCCTTATAACTGAGTAACCAAAACCTAACCCTCATTCTCCCACATCTGCAGATAACTTAAGAAGCCAGCTGAAGAATTATATTCTCTAATTAATTCACTTTCTTGTTCAGTACCTGAATAAACACATTCACCCTATTTTTCTGACCAAAACTTTATTCTGGTCATATAGCAAAGTAACACTGCGAGATGGAAAATAACCCATGTGGCTCATCCGTCTAGAATTTATATCTAGTGATATCTTATATGTATTTTTTCTCCAATAAATTTTCTTTTTAATATTCAAGAGAATATAAAAATAACAATAAACCCCCTTCCATTACATTTCCAGTGGCTCGTAAGACAGTTGACAGGACTATAAATGTAATAATGAGGAGGTTTGAGGGGCAGGTTAATGTTTTTTCCTAACACATGATGCTTTTAGCCTAAGGCATTGCTGGAGGCCAGTACCACTTCACCTGGGCCAAAATCACCAGTGAACACCCATTAAATCACTCAGACTTAAATGTAATATTACTGGGTCTAGAAAATATTACTGTAATCCGGATTTGAAATATCATTAGCCCATAGAATAGCAAGCAGGAATGCAATCTGAAGCCCCAAGAAATCTTTATTTACCTGTAATGAAGAGTTCTAAGTCCGATTCCTCCTCTCACCTATGGCATTTTACAGTGGAATAACTCACAGATTTGCATGTTGTTTCTTCTGATTTATGCTTGTATAAGGAAGAGGCTTGTGAATAAATTCTCAGTGTGCTTTGGACTATATATATTTGCACATATATATATATATTTATACATGGACTACATAGATATATTTTTTCCACCTATCTATCTAGGTCAGGGATCTTCACACTTTCTTTTTACATGTTAATCTGTATCATGCAGCAACATTTCTAAAGTAGGAGCCCATGGGGTATAGAACGCACATCGCCACAGCCACAGAGGGCTACAGTAGGGCTGGCTGGGTCTCAGCTCCTACCTGGGGCAGAACTAACATACACATTTCTTCATCTTTCCCAAACATATAAAATCCTTGAGAGACTACATCAGCTGCTTAGACTACATCAGCTGCTTACTTGGAAAAGTAATGCTAGGGAAAGATTGACTTGATTAGGGAAAGATTGACGTGAGTGTTAGTAAAAAGGGGTGAAAAAAAAAAGATCAAAACTTTCTGAGAGGATCTTTGCTGGGTGTCAGTCTACAGGGCTTTGAAGGGAGTCAAAACAGTTCCAGATTTGACTGCTTGTGATTTCACACTCTGAGAATTACTGGTTTTGCACTGGTCATGGTACACACCACAGTGTGCCCCAGTATAAAAGCAGCCCTCTCTCTGGAAGCCACATCTGATCAGAACAATCCTGGGACAGATCCAAAATATGCCTGGATTGAGGAAAAGTTTGTCACATTGGTTTCAGAGCAAGACCAAGATGTGCTCCATCTCTCGCAGATTGAGCAGGAGAGTAGAACTCATTTTCCCATTTCCTCTAGAGCTGGGAGTGGGAGAAGACAAAGTCAAGAAAAGGAAATTACTCTGCCTAACCCATTCTGTGTCCCTCCCATTCCTCCTGCTCTAAGGTACCAATCCTGGTTGAAACCCGGGGTGCAGTCCAAGCTCCTCTTCCCCCTGGTATTAGCACAAAGTTACCAACTGAGAGAGGATTCCTCAGAGCCGCTGTTAGATTCACTCCTGGGCACTTCCACATGGAGCAGGTGAGACAGAAATAAGGGCTGGGGAAAGAAAAGTGGGGAAAGCAACAGTCTGCTGCATGTCCTGCAGATAGGGGGGAGGAGAGGAGAGGAGAGGAGAGGAGAGGAGAGGAGAGGAGAGG